>JAMPIV010023029.1:30000-35000 GCA_024509875.1 Oreohelix idahoensis | reverse complement strand
TAAGAGAGTAGGGTATTAATAAAACAAATCCTTTCTATTTCCCTGTTTTTTCTCTCTATTCCTTCTGCTTTAACCTTGTTTTCCAAATCTAAGTTTTTTCTTTTTTAAAATAGCAGTCCTTTCTTTATTATATTAATTGTTTTTTATTAATCTTTAAATATAAGTTATGTAAAAATTAGGTTCACTTCAAAATATTATTCTTTATTCTTTCTTTCCTTCTTATCTTTTTTTTCTCCCCTGACATTATTTAGTTACTTTTTTCTTTTATATATCTTTTTTTTTTTTTTCTTTTTTTCTTTTCTAGTTCGTAGGTTCGTCATCCGTAATTTCTTTACCGTTTTTCGTGTCAGTTAGCCCGAGAAGATTTTTGGGCGGATCTTTCGACTAAGGATGATAGGATAGCTTGGTTGTACTAAGTTTATATAATAAAGGCTTCATTCGTTCTTTAAAATATCAAATTAATTATTATTTGCCACGACTTTTTTATATTCATATATTTTCTGTCACCTTTCATTTGAACAGATAAGCCTATATTTGCTATTATTGTTTTAATCTTTTTCTTTCTCCCTTCTTCTCTTTTTTTTAATTTTCTTCTTTTTTAATTGGAACTGTGACAAAAAAATTTAATTTTTAAAAATTTATTATAAAAAAAATAAGGGAATATAAACGTCAAAGAAATAATTCCAGAATATAATGTCCTCCCTTATTTGAAATAAAAGACAAAAAGAATTCAAAAAAATTAAAAAAACTTTTACATTTTTTTACTTTACAGCTTAAATGTCTTCTTTCAAACACGATTTATTTTGCTCACGTTTTTGTCATCAAGTATTTCAAAAAAAAAAAAAAAATAAAAATAAAAAAAAATATTTATTAAAATAAAATTCCGCAGTTTATATTAAAATTTTTTATAAAAAAAAAATATTATATAAAAATATTAAATTCTACCAAAAAAATTACGTAAATAAAAGCGATAAATTATAACTACCAATTTTTTTCATTTTTGTTTTTAAATTCATCTCCAATAATTCTAATATATTCTATTAAATTTTTTATTTTTTTTTTTTTTTATAACCTACTTTTTATTATCATAAAATAAATTTATAACATTTATCTATTTTTTCCCCCCTTACTTTTTTTATATTTCTTGTTCCAGCAAAGATATTTTCTTTTTTTAACTTAAACGTTTACAAATTTTTTATTATAATATTATAACTTAAAATATATTTTTTAAATTTTTTTCTAAACTTAATTTTCCAAAAAACTATTGAAACATTATATTTAATTTAATACTTACTTTTTAATCTCCAGTATATTATTTCATTGCACTATCTCGTTCCTCAACCTATTTAATACTTCTACCTTCATTCGACGCCCCGCATTATAATAAATAATAATGTACCTTGTCCTCTAAAAATAAAAATTAACTTAAAAAACAAATCCCCTTCTCTTTTAGCTTCTTATTTTAATTATAAAAAAAATTAATCCTAAAAATATAACAATTTCAATAACTGCTAAACAAAAAAAAATGCCTAAAAAAATCGCAAAAAAAACAAAAAAAAAAAAACAAATAAAAAAAAAACATTAAAATATATTAAAATATTTCTTGTATAAAAAAATTGCCAAAATAAAAATCACCCGCAATTAATTGTGCAACTATTCTCTGAAAATCATTATTCCAATTTCCAAAAAAATATTAAAAAAAAAAAAACCCCCCAAAAAAAAAATATGCTCCCCCCCCCCAATATTAAAATAAATTACAAAAATATAATATAAAAACTAACTTTAAATATAAATAAATAAAAATCAAAAATTAAATGGATACCAACCCAACAAATCCTATAAAAATATAAAAATAATACAAATTCTAAATAAATGTTCTATATTTTTATTTTACAATAACTAACAAACTTCCCCTTGCAATCTTTTCACCCTTCCGTCTCTTATACAAAAAAATATCTTAATGATCAATAATAACAACTAAAAATAACTCATCAAACTAATAACTTTTAAATTTTCTTAAAATATTATTAAAAAATAAATGGGCGTACTTATTTGCGATCCACCTTCGCCGTATAATAGGGTGTTCTACATGTTTTAGTGGTAATAAAAATGATCTATAAATTTCTGGCTGATAGAAGTCCGAAAAAGAACGTTAAATGAGTATACTAATACTTACAAAACTTACCAAAAATAAACCCAAAAAACAACTTCTTTCTTAATAAATCTATATTCGGCACAAAAATAACTTAACCAAAACCAAAAAACAAAAAAAAAATAAAACACATTTAATGGGAAAAATAAAGATCGAAAGTTCTCTGTGTAAAAAAAAAAAAATTGTAAATTGATGGTCCAAAAATAAATTGAAAGCGCCATTTAGTTAAAACTATGCGTAAAAAAAAAGTCATTTATTTTCCCATTAACCTCTCAATTCCCCATTACTACCACCATAAAAATATGTATTAATAACAATGCCCATACTATATTGGTATATAATAAATTGCCACCAAATAGCGAAATATATAATAACAAAAAAGAAAAATACTTACGAAAAAAAACAAAACAATAATTAACTAAAATATAAATAAAAAACCGCAACCACAAAAACCAACATCGACAAAAAAAAAAAAAGGGCCTAAAAAATTCAATCACGGCCCTAAAACACAACCTAAAAATACTGCGGGGGGGGGGGGGGGGGGGAACTACAACCTCTACGCATAAAAAAATAGATCGTTACTAACAAAAAATCAAAAACAAATAAATACAAAAAGGCGTAAAAAAAAACTAAAGAAAACGAAAAAAAAAAAAAAAAACAAAAAAAATAAAAACAAACAAACCATCAAAACCAAACCGTCAAATCCACGAGAAGAAAAAACGTAGAGGTTAAAAAACAGTAAAATTGGGGGGGGGGGGGGGGGACTGGTTACAAAACAAACTCAATAAAAAAAAAAAAAAAAATATAAATAAAAAAAAAAAGGCATAACCCCTTTTCTATCAGCTATTTCATAAATAATTAACTAAATAACACACAATTACAAAAAAAAAAAATTAATTTTTCTTTTTCAAAAAAATCAAAAAAAAAAAAAAACACTAAACATAAAAAAAAAAAAAAAAAAAAAAAATTCCTATCCCATTCCTTTTATTTCTTTTTTCTTTTCTTTTCCCTGTCTTTCCCCCTATTTTTTCCCCGCACCTGGTTTTTCTTCTTCTTCTACTTTTCTATTTTTCCTTTTCTGTTTTTCCCCCCCCCCCTTTTTTTTACCCCCCCCCCCCCCTCCCCCCCCTTATCTCCTTTTGTGTTTTTTTTTCCCCCCATCCTCCCCTAATCCCCCCTTCTTCCTCCCCATTTTTTTATTTTTTAACAATTTATTCTTACCGTTATTTTTCCCCCCCCTATTTTATCCCCCCCCCACCCCCCCAACACCCCCCCACCACCCCATTTTGTTCCCGCCCCCCTCCCCCCTTTTTTTTATCTTATTTATTCCCCCCCCCATTTCACCCCCCCACCCACCCCTCCCCCCCTTTTCCCCAACATCCTTTTTTTTTTTTTTTTTTTTTTTTTTCCTTTTTTTTTTACTTCTTCCCTGAAAAATTTTTTTTTTTATTTTTTTTTTTTTTTCACGTTTTTTTTTTTTTTTTTTATTTTTTTTGTTTTTTTTTTTATTTTTTTTTTTTTCTCCCTCCCCCCTCCTAATTTTTTCCGAATTTCCTCCCAGTCCCCCTTTTTTTTATTTTTATTTTTTTTTTTTTTCAATTTACTCCCAATTTACTTTTTAAACAGCTCCGATACTAATTTTTTTGTTTTACCACAATTTTTCATTCCCCCCCTTGGGCTCCCCCCCCCGCCTTAATCACCCTCCCCATTTCCATTCCCCCCATCCAAGCCGCCCGGGCAAAGAGTCAAACCCACCCAATTTTATTGTTTTTTTTGTCCTTCATTTTTTTTTTTTTTTTTTTTCTTTACCCCCCATCAGCAGCATAGAATTAAAACATTGTTTGGGGGGTCCGATTTTCCTCAAATTTTATTTTTTTATTTTTTTTTTTTTCTTCTTTTTCATTTTTTTTATAACCCCCTTTTTTTTTTATTTCCCCCTTATTTATTTTTTTTTTTTTTTTTTTTTTTTTTTTTCCTTTCTTCCCTCCCTTTTATTTTTTTTTGCCCATAAATCCTTTTTAATTTAATTGCCCCCCCCCCCCCTTGTTTTTCCCCTTTTTTATCCCCCCCCACCCTTTTTAAAATAAAATCCACCCCCCCCCCCCCCTTATTAACAAAGTACCCCTTCTTTATGTTTTTTTTTTTTTTTTATTTTTTTTTTTTTTTAAAACCTTCTTTTTTATATCATTATCCCCTCTTTTTTTGGATTATTTTTTTTTTTTGCAGTTTTTCCAATTACCTTTTCCCCCCCCTTTTTTTTTTTTCCCCCCCCCCCCCCCCCCCCCCCCCACTTTTTGAAGCCACCTTCCCCCCCCCTTTTAAGTTATTTTCTGTATTTTTTTTATTATTTATCCCTGTAATACTTCATTTTTTTTTTTTCTTTTAGTTAATCCCCCCCCCTTTCCTTTTTATTTTTTTTTTTTTTTTCCCCCCCCTTTTCCCTTTTTTTTTTTCACCCCCCCTTTTTTTTTTTTTGTTTTGTTTTTTGTTGTTTTTTTTCCTTTTTTTTTTATTTTTATTTTTTTCTTTTCCCCCCTTTTTTTTTTAAAAGTTTTATTTGTTTTTTTTTTTTTTTTTTCTATGTCTATTTTTTTACCCCCTTTTTTTCCTTTCAATTTTTTTTCCCCCTTTGACATTTTTTTGCACTTTTTTCAACCTATCTTTTTTTTTTTATTCCCATGACCTTCCCTTTGTTTCCCCCCCCACCACCCCTTTCCCTCCCCCATTATACCCATTATTATTCTTTTGTACCCCCCTTTTTTTCCTTTTTTTTTTTTTTTTTATTCCCCCACTTCCCCAACAGTTTTTTTTTTTTGTTTTTTCCCCCTTTGATTTTTTAAATTGTACC
>JAMPIV010023029.1:17500-20000 GCA_024509875.1 Oreohelix idahoensis | reverse complement strand
TCACATATTCACACCTTTTACCCACCCTAACCTTTATTAGATCCCATATAAAAACTCATCACCTTTACAATTTCCAAAGAAATATTCTATTTTTTTTCTTCATATTTATTTTTCTCTTAACATCAATTCCAATCATAATAAGCTAACCCTTTCTCTTTTCTTAACCATTAAAATCCATCAATTAAAGTATTTCACTTTTTTCCCTACATGATCCCTTCTCCAATTTTTAACTATTATTCTTCAAACTCATATCCCGTATTCTAATTTCTTCTTATGCATCCACCTTTTTCTTTTTTTTCCTACTTCTCCTTTTAATGCACAATTTCACTCCCTTTCTCCTTTTTTATTCTCTTTCTATTCCCTTTATTTTATAATATTTTATACTTATATAATTTCTTTATCTTTTTTTTCTTTTTTTCTTTTCCTTTTCACTCTCACTTCCTTCTATTTCAACACATTTATTCTAATTATTATGACCTTAACCTTATCCCACGATATATATCTTTGAATTTATATTAATTTAAGAGTTTAATATCGAGCAAGCAATTAGTCTTTTTATGCTTATCTTCTACCCTTTTTTCTTATTTTTTCATTTTCCGCATCTTTTTTTTTTGTTTTCTCTTACACTTTTTTTTTTTTCTTCAACTTTACTTTTTTTATTTATAATTATCGTCTTACAATATTTTTAATTCATCTTTTCATTTTTTTTTTTTTATATTTTTTATTTTTTTTTTTTCTTTTTCATTTTCCAACCCGCTTTTTTATTTTTATTTATTCATATCGTCTTTTTTTTTTTTTTTTTTTGTTTTTTTTTCTTTTTTATTTTCTTTTCTTTACCTTTTATTTGTTCTTTTATATTGGTTGACTTTTTCTTTTTTTTGTCTTTTTTTTTTTTTTTATTCTTTTTTTTTTTCTTTTTTTCTTATTTTTTTATTTTTATCTTTTCTTTTATTTTCCTTCTCCTTCTTTTTTTTGCCTTTCTTTTTTCATTTCTTTTTTTGTTTTATTTTTTTTTTTTATTTATTCCGTTATCGCGTCCCCCATTTTATTCGTGGATTCCCTTTCTCGTTGTTAGGATTTTAAGATTTTACAAAAACTTTTTTTTATTTTTTTTTTTCCTTCCCCTTTATTCCCCTTTTATTATTTTTTCTTTTTTTTTTGTTTATTTTTTTCGATCCGGCGATTAAGGTCCCTTTTTTTTTTTAAGTCATTTTTTTTTTTACCACAACATTTTTTTTTTTTTTTTTTTTAATTTTTTCTTTTTTCTTTTTTCTGATTTTATATTTTTTTTTTTTACACACTTTCTTTTCATTTTATTTTTTTTTACTTATTTATATAATTATATTATTATATCCATAATATCTCAAGTCCCCGCTCTCTTTTATTAATATTCTACTACCAACCGATCCATCCTCTTATTAAATTATCCCTTCACATAACCAACCCAACCGCGAACGTTCGCTGCAGCTTTCTCTCCCCCTCCCACCGCTTCCCCCTCACGCCCCCTCCATCTCGTTTCCTCTCCCACTCCCCCACTCCCATAGCTCAATCTTATGTTTTTTCTTTTCACCCGCACACACTCTTCACACAACAAACTCATAACTCCCATCTTTCTTACTTAATCACCTCACTTCTTTATCGCCCCCCCCGTCACATTTTTTAATATTTTTTCATTTTCCTTCTCCACTTTCCACTTATTACCATGTAGAACATTCTCTCACACCCAAACCTCACCATACCCACTACACAAATGACATACCGCGTCCTATCTAACTCTTTGTTAGCTTCGCTCCCACCTGTGTTCCCCTCCAATTACCCCTGTTTTTTATATTCGCCCTTACTCTTATTTTTTGGAACTTCCCTACACACCCTAACAGCATATCGGCGCCCCGGCTATTCCCCCGACCCCACTGCCCCCCTCGACGGTGGCTCTCCGGTCTTCCTTCATTTTTCGTTTTGTCCTAGTCCGGCCGGGATTATGTCTTTATCATTTTTTTATCTATCATTCTTATTTTTAATCCAGCAATTCAGTGCCACACACTATATTTGGAGCATGTGTGACGAACTCTTTTTTACTTTCATTTTAATAACGTGTCCCACCCGATTCAGCTCACTTTTATTCTTTATAGTCCACTTCCACTCTCGCCTTCCCTCACCCTCACTCTTCTACACTCTCCTTAAAACCCCTTTACCCGCCGCCTATCGACTATGTCCGCCCAGGAGGAAAGGAGAACCAGCCCCCCCTGCGATTCACGCGCCTAACTGCTCAATAATCACCATTTCTATTTTTTTTATTTTTTTTGCCCCCCCCAATCGACTCTACTCCCTTAACTAAGATCACATCTCCACTAGGTCGCCTTAATTTATTTTCTTTCTTATTATTAGTTTTCTTATTTAACCCACTTATTATCAATTATTGTTACTTTTGTTTTTATTTTTTTTTTTTTTTTTCCCCCCTTCTTTGTTTAAAGAAAACTTCTCTCAACCATCCAATCCTTCA
>JAMPIV010023029.1:10000-12500 GCA_024509875.1 Oreohelix idahoensis | reverse complement strand
ACTCTTTTTCTACCTTCCTAGAACCAAAACCCTCTTTCTTTTTTTTTCTCTTTCTTTTTTACCATGTTTTTTTTTTGGGGGTTTTCTCTATTCTCCATCTTATTTTTTATTTTCTTTTTTTTTTCGGTTGGGGTGGTTTGTCGCTTCCCCCGCTTTTTTTTTTTAATTATTTTGTCTTGTTTTCTTTTTTTTTTTTTTTTATATTTTTTGTTTTTTTTTATTTTTTCCACCTATTTTTTGTGGGGATGGGGCCCTGGATTTGCGGGTTTTTTATTTCATTTTTTTTTTTTTTGGATTTTTGTCTTTTCCATTTTTTATTTCCCCTTTTTTCTTAATTTTTTTTTTTTCCACTCACGGACTAACATTTTTTGGTACAAACTTTAAAACCGCATTTTTTATATGTTTTTTATCCTTTATTTTTTTTTTTTGTGGGGTGGTGTTCTTTTTTTTGCTCGTTATTACTTTCCTGATTTTTCACTTTTAATCCTCTTACCGTAATTTTTTTTTGTTTTTCTTTTTTTTGCAATTTTTTTTTTTGTTTTTTTCACCTTTTTTTTTTCATTTTTTTGTGATTACCCTTTTTTTTCTAATATCTTTTTATTTGCATTTTAATTTTTTTTTCCTTTTTTTTTCAAGCAGATTTGTTTTGTTTTCGATTTTTTTTTTTGGTTTTTTTTTTCTTTTTAAAATTTTTTGCAGTTTTTTTTGGTTTTTCTAACCCTTAAACTTGGGGTCAAATTTAGACACATTCACTTTTTCACATTTCCTTACGGGGGGGTTTTCATTCGTCTGTGTGTAATTTTAATTTTTAGGTTTAAAAATCTTTTTCTATTTTTTTTTTATTTTCTTATTGGCAATATTAACCTTTTGTTAAGGGTTTTTTTTTTTTTTAATAATCTTTTATTTCTTTTTTATTTTTTTTTTACTTCCTTTATTTTTGTCTTTTTTTTTTTTTTTTCATTTTCGTTTTTTTCCCTTTTTTTTATTTTTTTTTCTTTTTTTATCTATTTTTCTTTTTTTTTTTTTTATTTTCTGTTGGGCTTTCTTTTTTTTTTCCTTTTAATTTATGGGGCTTTTTTAACTTTATCTTTTCATACTTTTGTTTTATAAATTTTTTTTTTTTTTTTTTTTTATTCTTATTTTTTCTGTTATTTTTTTGTTCTCTTGTTATTCCTTCTGTCCTTTTATTTTTTTTGGTTTGGAATTGCAATTTTTTTTATTCTCTAGTTTTACTTTCTATTTTCATTTTTTTTCTTTTTCGATTGAACCTTCCATTTTTAGTTTTTTTTGGGTTTTATCTTTTTTTTTCTATCTGCCTTTGAGCTTTCTTTCATTTTATTTATACTATTTTTGGTTATTAGGCTGCTTTGTTACAAACTGTATGTTTTTTCTTTGTTTTTTTCTTATCTTCTTCTTCAGGGTTGCTTTTATTTTTATTTTTTTTTTAGATTTCCTCTTGTTTTTATTTTTTTTTCTTGGATTTATCTTTTTTTTATTCTTTTTTTTTCTATTTTTTTTTATTTCTCACTTTATTTTTTTTTTTTTTTGTAAAAATTTCTATCTTTTTTCTTTTCCTTCTTTCTTTTTTTTTTTGTTCTTTTTTGTTTTTTTTTTTTTAGTTTTTATTTTTGTGTTATTTTTCCCCCTTTTTTTATTTTTTTTATTTGATATCTGTTTTTCATTTTTTATTTTTTTTACAAAATCGCTTATATTATTTTTTTTTAACACTTCTTTCTTGATTTATTTCTTTTTAATTTTTTCCTTTTTCTCCCCTTGAACTTTTTTTAAAACTTTCTTTTTTAAGGAAACCCTTTTTACTTGTTCTACTATTTTTTCTTTTTTGACTCATTGGTTTTCTCGTTTTTTTTATTAAAACTTCATTTTTTTATTTTCCGTTCTTATCGGTTTTTCCTGTTTTTTTTTTTGTCTTTTTTAATTCTTTTTTTTTTTTTAGGGTTTTTTCTTTAATTCTTTTCTTTCCTAATTTTTTTTCTTTTATTTTTCCTTTTTCTTATTTTATTTGTTATTTTTTTTTTAGATCATTTTTTCTTATTTTTTATTTTTTTTTATGGGTTTTTCTTTTTTCCCTTTTCTTCTTCTTCGTTTTTTTTTTTTAGTTCTTTTTTTCTTCTTTTTCTCACTTTTTTGTCCTGCCAGTCTATTTTTTTATTATTCTTATAATTATCTTCCTTGTTTTTTCTTGATGTTTTTGTTACCTTCACTTCCTTTCCAACTCTTTCTCTTTTTTTTCTTAACCAAGAAGGGTTTTTTTTTTTCTTTAAGAGTTTTTATTCTTTTTTTTTCTTTTATTTAAAATTTTTTATTTTCTTTTTGATTTCTCTTACTTTTTTTCTTTTTTTTTGATCTCATTACTTTATTTTTTTTTTTTTTTTTTTTCATTTTTTTTCCTTTTTGTTTTTTTTTTTCCATTCTCTCTTCGCCTTCATTTTCTTTTTTATATCTTTTTCCTCTTTTTTTTTTTTTTTATTCTTTTTTAATT
>JAMPIV010023028.1:92500-347391 GCA_024509875.1 Oreohelix idahoensis | reverse complement strand
ACGACGGCCCCTGTCATGGAACACAGTGTCAGGCCAGTTATCAAACCAGGAGCTCTGTGGGCGGTTTTCGCTCTCTTCCAAAACACATGGGACTGAACCGTCGTCTGACTAGTTATCTACAAAGTCATTATTCTTGTGTCCGCCTTGCTCTTGGTCTTTTCCTTGACATTATTTGCATCTTTCCAGCCCTGGTCCTACCTTTACTTCTGGTTTCCTGTCACTCTCTTTTTTTTATTACCGATACTACTTCTGCCCCCTTGCCACTCCCCCTTTATGTTTTTAAGACACTCCTTTCATTAACGTGAAATATATTAAAACAATGCGTGTCATTCAACGTTCTAATAATTAATATCATCGATAGTGAGCGGGAGATGGAGGTAAACTCATTTATTTTTTATGATTTCTGTTGAGATTAACGACATTCTGCTGCTCTGCAACATGCTTTATCCTTCACTTTAAATTCTATTTTCCACTCTTCTTCCCCGCCACTACCACGCACAACCTGGTACACATTTCAACTTTACTCTCATTTGAGTCACTGTCTGTTATAAAGGTAGTTCATCACCCTTGCTCAGAGCAGATTTTTTATATTCCATGGTTTGTTTGGCGGCATATTTGGTAATATGATAACTGGGGCTTTTACAAGACATGAACTCCAGTTAAAACCTCTTATCGGTGTTATCATGAATTTATTTTTTTTTTAAACATTGAAAAAATTTCTGAATTTTTGTTTCCTGAATTATCCGCGCATATCTGTTACTCGTAGATTTTATTGGAATTGAGGTTTACTAGTTTCCTACTACATTTCAACCGTTCAAGTGTCCTCCCTGGTCTCCGTTGTGCGGGGAAATATCTATTGCATTGGTTGGACGGTCCATCACACTTTTTATTAATGATATCGTTAATGATTTCTAACCTTCATACTATTGCTTCCCTCTCTTCCTTGATGCTTGAAGCTGTCTTGTTGGTTGAAGCATTTGTTACAGTAACTGGGGAATGTGTTACATGTTCATTCATTGTTTCATTCTTTTTTCTCTTTTACGCACGATACGAGAGTTTTGGAAACCACGTGACAGGTTGCCACCCTTGCAGGGATGCCGGATTCATAATCCCATACTCACTTAACTGCCTCATAAGACATGCACGAGGGATGCAGTGTGTTCTATCTTTCTCATTGCTCATCGGATGCTCTCTACTCTAGTTTATCCATAATGTGGCACCAGCACACCTTATCAACCAGTAAATTTCGTCTAATTAAAATAATGTTTCTAATTCTTACAAATGGATTTGTGCTGCCCACCTTACATGATGCCCATAATAATACACTGTCATCGGATTATAAAAATTTGTCGTTTATTATGAAACTCAGCAACCTCACAACCCCTTCAATCACTACTTAATTAAATCCCCCACTTCTAATCTCACTAATTAAACTCATAATAGATACACTATCCCACACCTATAATCTCCCCCCCCCCCTTTCCTGTAGATGACAACATTTTTCTGGTCGAGAGAGAATTGGATATGTTTCAAAGAATGTTCACTTGAAAGTAAAATGTGTTTTTAAAGCCCATCGCTCTGCTCTTCTTCTTATTAGCATCTGCAGTACGTTTTTCAGCCATTCTTAATTCATTTTGATCCATAATAATAACTTCTGCATCATATGTTTTAACTCTTAAATTTTCGTCTTGAAGATACACTCAAAAATACTTTAAATTTTAAGGTTATTTTTAACAAAAATGAGGGTGTAGTAAATCTGTTTCCGGAATGTTAATGGGTTCTACACCGACTTTTCTTCGTTGAGTGTTTACTATTTGCGGGAAGAGTACATATACGGGAAAAACATTTGTATTTAATGTATTAATTTCATCCCTTAGATGTGGTCCGACGTTATCAAAACGGCGAGAAGTATGGATTTTGATGATTGTTTGTCTTGTAATTGTGACATTTCTCTTATTGGTGGCAATGTTATGTTTCTTTATTATATCTATTTATCTATCGAATTTTTGTGATTATTTGTCTGATATTATTGTGATAACTGTTCTCTTTCTTATTATGCATGGATATTATCTGCCTCTTGATTGCGACATTTTTATTTCGCCCTTTTGCGCATCCCGCTTTGTGTCATTTCCATGTCTCATACTGTGACAATTCTTTCTCTCTGTGTCGCACGCTCTCCTATCTGCTCTTATTAAATACAGTTACATTTTTTTTTTGGTAGTGCTTATTGTTTTGCCCCCCCATCATATCCCTTCGTCCCCCTCCTTTTCAATTTCCCTCAATCTTGTTACTAGATATCTACCAAATATTCTCCCCCTTCTTTCAATCTTGCTGTTGCACAAGACGTATTTAAAGGATCGCGATCTGCGCGCAAAGCAGACGTGGGTTAGGACGACATGTCTGATATAAGTCTAGCTATAAGTCTGAAGTCATCACCAGCCACGCACTGCATGACTCTTTTTTTTTTCTTACCCAAGTTAATTCTTACATTCTTTACTATCGTTGTCAAAATCCTAACCGTTTAGAGGGGGGAAGGTGCTGGATTCGCCTGGGTGGGGGATGCAACTTTCACACCTCCCCTGCCCCTTTAGCTATTTTTCCCCCTTGTGTTTGTCAACGGCAACAAGGCTGAAGTTGGCTAGTGGAGTAAATATTTAGTAACGATAAGTCACGATGTTGAGCGTTAACTTAAATGAGGATCATACAAATTGAATCAGTGGTATTGTCAGAGCCACAAAGGTAAACCAATCGCCCCCCAACAATAAACCCTCACCTATCACGACAGGTACCTCTGATTTGAGTTCTCAGACACGCTCGGTCACCGGAGAAGATGATGGTACGCTTGAGACAGTGGAGTAGATTAAACTCGACAACCGAAATGGGGAAATTTGTGGACCACTTATAGGAACATTGTATGGCTCTGAAACTAACCAAATTGTTACAGACTTTCATAAATGGGGTACATGGGTAGAACTGACGGATTGAAATGGTCTCGGAAAAAGGTCTCCATACGTAGATATCTGAAGATAAGTAAAAAAAAAGACAAGTGCCAGTGGTACTGAGCCCCCTCCGCATCAGAAGAAGTCGCTGGCGATTTGGATAGGACGCGCAATGGAGAAAACGCTGTTTGTCACGTAAACTTGTTCCGCAGTTATAATACAGGCTAGATTTCGTGAAGCATCTGCACGATAATACTTGGATGGACAGTCTCAGTACAGGACAGGAACATGACCCAAAATAAATCACTTGACAAGAAGTCTGGGTCACAGTGCCATACATATAATCTTCACAGCATAGTCCTGGACCATCAGTAACAATAGTACAAAATATTTGCATCAAATAAAATATGTGGTACTGTCATTTATCGTGCTGCAGCAACTGCCTTCTTTTATGTGGGGCTTTCAATACTCGCTCATATATCATCTATGGTTTTCATTCCATGTAACGTGCGGCATGACTCATCCTCGACATTTATCTCTTTATGGTATGGTCACACGACATCCAAGTTCTCCTGAACTTCACAGAGCGGGAAAACCACAACGCGCTTAATAATCAAAGAATGTTTATAATGCCTTGTAAATGCACATTTCGCGGTACTTCATTTGCAAAAAATTTCAACATTATATTCATAATCAAAATATTATGACACTATTCTTTTACTCTACAAAATTAATACCTGACCCCGTCTCCGTTGGCCACATACTCCCACTAACATTCTCAGTATTCTCATATGATCGTTTGCTAACTACATTCATCCGCGTTGCTTTTCTCAAGCGCCCATAAACCTTGTTTTACACATGTTATTTGCCCATGAGTATTCTTCAACATGGCTACGTGTTCTCTAAACAGTTAAATTCTAAGCTTGCGTACTTTAAATAACTGTTACACCATTCCTCTACCCATACAATGTACCCACTTTGGTATATCATGACAATGTGATAGCTTTACTTGTTAATGATGCTGATTATGTTAAGTGTTTCTGACATTACAAGTTCATGTAGTCGATGTACCTTAATTATAATTACGATTACATCTTAACCAATTGATAATTTCTAACAGTTATCAAGTGCGGCGATTATTATTTATTCTTATGTATCTAAAATAAATTAAATATTTTTAAAAATACTAACTGACAAAAAATAACGATAGTCGACTACAAAACAGAAGTATTCAACTGTGATGTACTGACGTTTGTTATAAGGCGACACACGATAAACATTTGTTGGTGACTGAGTATGCAGGATTTCAATATTCACCAGGTGATACTCACATCGACTTGGCTGAAAGATTATGTTTGCGGCTTGAAGGGACGAAACACTTCAGGAACCCAGGAAGGACTAGACATGCTTTCTTCACTTGCTCTGGAGAAGAGATACAAATTGCTTTTACTTAGTTAACGGCGCAGTGGACACATCTTTCATCAGATGTCGTTCCCAAATTTTTCATCGAAGAGTACTAGAAATTCGGTTATCTGCAAAAAAAAAAAATTAAAAAAAGGAAACACAAAATGTCTGTACCTATAAGTTACACTTGATTACCTTTTTTCTTTTAATTTCTATTTAGCCTTTATCACTGAAATGTATTTCAGACACGAAACTGGACAGTTATTCAGGTTCAATTGCACTTCGTGAAAAAATAAAATGGGTTTCTGGGAGAGAGTCTGAAACTTTTCCACAGATTTCAAACGACATCCTCAATCAACAGATGGGGTATCTGCAGCAGGGTTATACACTCAAAACATCCAACCCTGGAAGCCAGCAGACGAGACAACAAGAGATCTCCCAGTTCCATCTAAACAATACTAGGATTAATGCTCCGACAACACAAAGTCATAAGGAAGTTGCTGTCATCAAGCTTATGGGTTCTGGCGTGTCGCTAATTACGGCTTCTTTATACACATCTAGGAAAGGTTATAAGACTGTAAACAAGAAAGTTTGGGCTGTCAACGTGTGCTTTTCTATTACGGGCAGACAGGTTATTCCTGGATTAGGCATATTCATAAACAAAGCTACCAAGTCAGGAGATTAAATCGGTAATGTGCACGTTTTAAATATTAGAGCACAGATTCTGATAACTAAGTTTGACAAAGAAATAGTGAACGTGTATTAACAGTAATTATGGACATACGATCCAGTAGGTTTACTGGGTTCTGCTCACATAATCTTGTCGCTCTATTTACCACTACGACCGTATTCTGTGAAATTTGTTGTTACTGACTAATTAGACTTGTTGTCAGTGGTCGGGCACCTTTTTTCTTTCTCTGCTTTGTAGCAGATCATTTTTTAGTTTTTCAAACATTATTACATCTCCTCTTCGTGTTTAAGTCGTCATGTCTGTTATTGTTTACACGTCCCTCGCTACTGGAAAGCCGAAAATCCATGTTTGGTTATTTCTTCGGGGTGTGGCCGACATCAGTCTACAGATTAGCACTAAAATCGCCCCAGCGACTTTTGTGTTAGCATTGGTAAGGCGTTCCGGGATCGATATATTACCCAGTCTGTGGATAGATCACAGGACACAACCTTACCAGTCTTGAAAAACCTGAGCGGAAATGTTTGTAATAGGACCGGGGCAGATATATGAAGTAATGTGTAAATATTGCCGAGTGAGGATCGGTGTTTCATTCCTGTTATGGGTGACGTGGACCTTTTGCGTCTCGCACAGCATTTTCCTACGTAAGTATATTTGAATTACGCACATAATTACACTAATGTGTGATACGTTAGAGCCTCTGCTTGCATCGTAACATACATAATGAGAGGGAAGGACAGGGCATATAACATGACCTTTATGGCAAAGTCTAGTTCACTGTGAGAATCACATTGGCCAGAAAACACACCGGGAACTTGGCCAGAGTTAAGCCTAGAATCAGAGATTCCATATAATTCAGTACCTGGACAATTGGTTTGTGCAATTTTGATGAATGACCTATCAGAGCCAAAAAAAACTCTACATATAACATGACAACCGTGGATGCTGAGTGAACTCCTAAAATCACGGAATAGTGATAGTGGGATAGTTTCCATAATAAACAAGCACCACCAAGAAACTGTGTAAAAGGCATATGTGCATAGTGCCTTAACACTATTTCTCTAAGACAATACAGTGTGGTGGAGCCTAAGAATGGCGTAAGTTGTACATTTACATTCTATATTTTTCTTTTCTAACATGTGAATTAAATTTGTTATATTGCATGTGAAGTATTAATATGTAAAAATTGCTAGTGGAGGTCAAAGTCTTTTGAGGCTGGGCAAACTCAGCATATAGTTTGATGATTTAATGATCCACCACTGCAAGGGCTGGTGACTGCTTTATCGCTAGTTTCTAAAGATGAGCTAAATGCATATGTAGACCCATGTTACACATGGAGCAGGGAGGGAAAGATGAAAGTAAATAGATTTACATTCTAAATATATAATTTACTTTTCAAACCAGTTGTGTATGTCTTTGTAAAACTTATTCATCATATATTGTGAATTTTTGCAACAGTGTAGATGTTTATGTAAAAAGTTTTCTATCTACCACTATTTACATGTTCTATTTGAATGTAAAGTAAATATAAAGTATTCTATTTAAATGTAAGATAGTTTTCTCTCGACGGATTAATCGTATTTCTTTTCGAGGGTAAAGTCTGATGGTAGATGGGATGGTGGAATAGGTAAAAAGGGGACACATAAGTATGTGTCGGGAATCTCAATACTCAGAGGGTATTCGTCTTCGCTTCTTGTTGCTTTTCTGTTGGTGGTTCAGTGAGAGTACTTATCTCTGGAACAAGAAGGGTTCAAGTGGCCTGTAGGGTTGAAGCTAAGATACCATCATCAGACGGCGGGCTTTTAGAAGGGGGACCCAACTTTGTAGCCTCTCCCTGACACTTCTGAAAACGTGCTGCGCCCTACTATCTTGACCAGTGTAAGAGTGTATCAACGACCCGTCTACCAGAGAACCATCCTTCAGAAGAACAGAATCGTAACTGACAGCTAGAAACACTAATAGCTGCCAAGTGACCTCATTACAAACCCACTTTTACTTCACAACAGTGATTGATAATTTTCCTGATGAATAATTATTCATTCTTTTATAACCTTTTTAAAACTAATGTGGAATATATTTAATCTGTTTATTTGTTAAATTATACACATTTAAAGTCAGTTTATTCATTTGTAATGTACTGCATGTTTGTCAACAGTCATTTTACTTTAATACACTCTAAACTGAGCTCCATAACATTTTATACTGTAGAAATTCTACTGAGTAAATTCAGGGTGAGGGGCTTGAACGAGCTGTTATTATATTGTTAATTCTCATTAAATGGAGGCGGTTCAAGATGTAATGTTAACTTTTGTCATGACACAACGGCAGCTTGTTCATTGCTATTCTTTATTATCTTATGACCACTAACTTGTGATTAGAAGCATCATTATCCTTCTATCTACAACTCTGCAGAGTTATCTTGTGACGTTGTGGGTGGACACATCTTTGAAGACCCATTTAGTTACTTCTTGTGTTATGGCCAATGTTTGGACCACTTTCTGCAAGCAGGGGAGACTATTCCGAGATTGGGTCTGAGGAAGACAGTGATTAAGTATAGAATTATTGCTTCCTTTGGTAACGCGGTTGTGATTGGGGCTAGCGATAGTAAAACCAAATATCTTAAGTAACCAATATGTTGTAAAAGTCTGTGTTTTGTTAAGCTTCTCGCAGATGGCCGTATGCACTAGTGGTTCTTGATCCGTAAGTGGAAAAGAAGAGTATTTCATTTCAAATGATGAATATTAACAACAATAATGTATGTTTACAGACTTGGTTAGAATAAAACAAAAATTTAACACAAACACGAGCAATCAAACTGAGATACTACTCTGACGAATCCATTAAGGGATGTTATTACCATTTACTGGAGTGAAGAAAACAAAAGCAGAGATAGATCGACTTATGGAATTTGTAAGTTCGAGAAAGATTTATCAAGGTTTCGATGATATAAACACGGACGTGGTTTTATGAAAAGAATTTGAGGGACTCAGCTCAGATATGAAGAGGTGGAGTAGCAGGAAAAGAAACAAAAAGTAGAAATTGATAAGGTAGAGAGAACAAGACGAGAGTAAGAAAAGAGGAAGAAAGAGGAGACGAAAAGAAGTAATAGGAGGAAGAGCCGAGAAGATTTGATATAAAAGAAGCAGGAGAGGTGGCGGAGGAGGAGTCGAGGCATGAGTAGGGAGCAGAAAAGAAAAAAGAGAAAGATCGAAAGGAGAAAAGAGAGAGGTGACGAAGTAGTGGAGATGAGGAAAGAAAGTGCAGGACAAGTAGTGTGTGAACAGAAAATAGAAAATGAGGAAATCGGAAGAGAGGAAAAGAATAGGCGGAGGAGAACGTCTTGCATTTTCAGTTGCCTTCCTACATCCATAAATGTTGCAAAACACCTTTTGTCTTTACCAATTTTATGGGACGGTAATGAGGGAAACGCGTACAAACTATCATGGTTTCTACACGTAAAGTACAGAGGATAAAGTTAAAAAGCATTTAAATTAGGTATAACTTTGCCGCCGAATATAATTTTTTATTCCATTTAGAGATCTGGATGCGACCAATGGTGAGTCGTCTTCAATACATATACAGCTTCACGACATGACGATAACCTCGGGCCTGCAGCGCTAACAAGAGCCCAGAAAGCCGTCCCTGCCACTCCTCGTATCTGATCCTGTTTTTAACAACTACAGTTTACATTATGCAACCACGTCAGTGTTCCTCATTAATTTATAAAGGTCTCAGGTCCATGAACCTGAGCTCGCTATACATAAGCGAGCATGTACTACGATACGTGACATTAGATCTTTACAGTCCGAATTGCATGTGAAAGGTAGCTTCAGCGAGAAACCACCCATACCGAACGTTTGAAAACCTATGGACCCCCAGAGATTTTTTTACCACATCCCGTTTCAGCTTTCTCCCACCTAGTTTACTGACCTGGTACCAGTCACTACATTTTGATCATTTGTATGGAAAAAAAGCTCTTTTTGGCACGAAGCCTGTATCCCATGGTACTGCTGAATGTCTTTGTCTCCCCATGTGATCTCTAATCGCTTGTCTCCGCATACCTATCTAATTTCCTTGTTTCTCCCAGAACCTATATCTATAGATGCCTGAGGTCAATGCCCAGTGCCCTATCTTAATGTCCTTTGCATCCCAGGCCTATACATAATATGCTTGTAGGCCTTATATTAATGTGATGTATCCAGCACTATCTTACATGTCTTGTCTTTTTCTCCCAGGGCCTATCTGAATGTCTTGTCTCCCAGGAGCCTATGCTTAATGGTCTTGTCCTCCCCAAGCCTATCTGAATGTCTTGTCTCCCAGGCCTATCTTAATGTCTTGTCTCCCAGGCCTATCTGAATGTCTTGTCTCCCAGGCCTATCTGAATGTCTTGTCTCCCAGGCCTATCTTAATGTCCCCCAGGCTAGCATAATGTCTTAATGTCTTGTCTCCCAGGCCTATCTTAATGTCTTGTCTCCCAGGCCTATCTTAATGTCTTGTCTCCCAGGCCTATCTTAATGTCTTGTCTCCCTGGCCTATCTGAATGTCTTGTCTCCCAGGCCTATCTTAATGTCTTGTCTCCCAGGCCTATCTGAATGTCTTGTCTCCCAGGCCTATCTTAATGTCTTGTCTCCCAGGCCTATCTGAATGTCTTGTCGCCCAAGGCCTTATCTGTCTTGTCTCCCAGGCCTATCTTAATGTCTTGTCTCCCACAGGCCTATCTTTAATGTCTTGTCTCCCATGTCTTGTCTTGTCTCCCAGGCCTATCTGAATGTCTTGTCTCCCAGGCCTATCTTGTTCTCCCAATGTCTTGTCTCCCAGGCCTATCTGAATGTCTTGTCTCCCAGGCCTATCTGAGTGTCTTGTCTCCCAGGCCTATCTTAATGTCTTGTCTCTAATGTCTTGTCTCCCAGGCCTATCTTAATGTCTTGTCTCTAATGTCTTGTCTCCCAGGCCTATCTTAATGTCTTGTCTCCCAGGCCTATCTGAATGTCTTGTCTCCCAGGCCTATCTGAATGTCTTGTCTCCCAGGCCTATCTTAATGTCTTGTCTCCCAGGCCTATCTGAATGTCTTGTCTCCCAGGCCTATCTGAATGTCTTGTCTCCCAGGCCTATCTGAATGTCTTGTCTCCCAGGCCTATCTGAATGTCTTGTCTCCCAGGCCTATCTGAATGTCTTGTCTCCCAGGCCTATCTTGTCTCCCAGGCCTATCTGAATGTCTTGTCTCCCAGGCCTATCTGAATGTCTTGTCTCCCAGGCCTATCTGAATGTCTTGTCTCCCAGGCCTATCTGAATGTCTTGTCTCCCAGGCCTATCTGAATGTCTTGTCTCCCAGGCCTATCTTGTAGTCCTGTCTTGTCTCCCAGGCCTATCTGAATGTCTTGTCTCCCAGGCCTATCTGAATGTCTTGTCTCCCAGGCCTATCTGAATGTCTTGTCTCCCAGGCCTATCTGAATGTCTTGTCTCCCAGGCCTATCTGAATGTCTTGTCTCCCAGGCCTATCTGAATGTCTTGTCTCCCAGGCCTATCTGAATGTCTTGTCTCCCAGGCCTATCTTAATGTCTTGTCTCCCAGGCCTATCTGAATGTCTTGTCTCCCAGGCCTATCTTAATGTCTTGTCTCCCAGGCCTATCTTAATGTCTTGTCTCCCAGGCCTATCTTAATGTCTTGTCTCCCAGGCCTATCTGAATGTCTTGTCTCCCAGGCCTATCTGAATGTCTTGTCTCCCAGGCCTATCTGAATGTCTTGTCTCCCAATGTCTTGTCTCCCAGGCCTATCTGAATGTCTTGTCTCCCAGGCCTATCTGAATGTCTTGTCTCCCAGGCCTATCTTAATGTCTTGTCTCCCAGGCCTATCTGAATGTCTTGTCTCCCAGGCCTATCTGAATGTCTTGTCTCCCAGGCCTATCTGAATGTCTTGTCTCCCAGGCCTATCTGAATGTCTTGTCTCCCCTCCCAGGCCTATCTGAATGTCGTTTTATTTTTCTCCACGTTAGAGTTGCAGGAAATAACTGACACAATAGTGACAGAAAGTGAAAATAAAAGTCTTAGCCTAAAAAAGCAAAAAAGACAGAAGTAATGATCATCTGAAAGAAAATGACCTCCAGAATTCACTATCAAAGTAAATAGAACAGTTTTAAAACAAGTCAATTTCTTTTTTTTCCTTCCTTAACCAGCGGCACTTGGGCTTTCAGCCCTTCGGCCCAATGACATGTCATTGCGAGGCTGGGGAACCTGAGGACTTTCCTTCCAACCCGGTCAGGAGCTTCGCTCCTTCCCATCCACAGAGGGTTTATCACAGGAGCCGTTCGGGTTATTCAGTCAAATACAACGCCGTAGCCATTACACCAGCGCGGCTCCCAAAACAAGTCAATAGATTCAAATACCTGGGTACGTTAATAACAGAGGATGCAAGATGCATCTCAGAAGTGAAGAGCAGAATAGCTCAGGCAAAAACAGCATTCTATAGAGGAGGTAAAGGATCCCGTTACACGCCCATTGAGGCATATTGGGAATATGGTGTTAGGCCCATATTTTCTTGACCATCGGCACAATAGGGACCGCCTTAACCTTCCCAGAAGTTGCTCTGGTACCCAGTTGGGGCTGGGTCGACCCAGGAACCGTTTGCGGCCTAAAAAAATCCCACCTCATTTGGGGATCGAACCATACACCACTGAGCTAGGAAGCCAGTGCACTAACCACTATGAGTAGTATACAATGCGCAAAACAGGTCGCATTCAGGCGGCGGCGTGTGACTTTCATATAGCAAAATACTCCGATCGATTTCAGGCGTTCTCAGGCGGCGGCGCATGACTTTTATATAGCAAAAAAAAAAAAAACAGGTCGCATTCAGGCGGCGGCGCATGACTTTCATATAGCAAAATACTCCGATCGATTTCAGGCGGCGGCGCATGACTTTTATATAGCAAAACTTAGGTATTATTCAGGCGGTGGCGTATGACTTTTTATACAGCGATATATTTTAGCGACGGGGCTTCCTCTGACGATCAGACGTATGACTTTTTATATAGCAATAAACGATAATGGCGGGTGTGTTTGTTTATACATGTATACAATATATATAAAAAATATATAAAAATCGATAATGACGGAAAATTTAAAAATCGATAATTAGTAGGTTACTAAGAGGTTTTTGAAGTGCCTTTTTTGTGTTGGCGTGGGTGACGATGTATGTTGTAGGGGTGGGTTAGGGTGGATTTTTGTGTGAAGTATTGTGTTGGTAGTGTATTGGTGTGTTTGTTTATACATGTATACAATATATGTATAAAAAATATAAAAAATCGATAATGTTGGGTTACTAAGAGGGTTTTTGAAGTGCCTTTTTTGTGGTGGCGTGGGTGACGATGTAGCTGACGGGGTGGGTTAGGGGGATTTTTGTGTGATGTTGGGTGTGTTTCTTTAGACATATACACATACATATATACATTCATATATACGGAGATGTGGTGACGTTGTCAGGATGCATCTGTGGTGACGGCGGCTTAGGTTATTAAGGGTTTTTCTTTTAAGGGAACGGGTATTGCTTTTTGGCTGGCGGTGATGACTCATGGGTGTGTGCTGGGGTGTAGCTGGTGGTTGTATGTATGACGCAGGAGTGAAGTGTTAGATAGAAGTATATAGTTAATGATCTCTTTTAAAAGAATACTTGAGGTAAAGAGGAAAATATAAAAATCGATAACGGGGGCTTAGGTTACTAATGGATTTTTTAAGGAAGCGGGTATTGTTTTTGTGCGAGGGGGAGGATGACGATGTATAGTGGGGTGTGTTGGGGTATGGGTTTTTGTGTGCGTGTATTTTAATTGTTGTATATACAATATATATATGGGAGTGAAGTGTTAGAGACCTGTACTGGGTCTACCATCGAAAGTGCGTCACGGTATTGTTGTGTATTGTTTATTTTACATATAGACATATTTTACAACAGTTATACGAACAGTTAGACGAATAGTTATACAAACAGTTATTTTACAACAGTTATACAAACAGACGAATAGTTATACAAACAGTTAGACGATATATTGAGACATACAACGGACGATATAGGTAACAAAAAGCGGTTTAGTTAATATAGTTTTTATTTTATATTCAATAGTGTTTTTGTAATAGCAAAACATATATGGTAATATATAAGAGTATTTTTTAACGTAATACATTGTACAGTAATTTTTTAGCAAATGAGTATATAATTATATAGGAAAGACAGTATTTTTTAACATTATCAAACATTGATATTTTCACATATGTACATGTACATATATATACATATATATATATATATATATATATATATATATATATATATATATATATATATATATATATATATATATATATATATATATATATAGGTAGATGTATGTATATCACAGATTTTTATACATTATCACAGGGGTACAGGCCAGACCTTGAGGGATATGTGTCGTCACATTGTCGTCACATTGTCGTCACGTCGTAAGAAATAGAGAGGTGTTGTGTATGCGTACAGACGGGAGTCGTCACATTGTTGTCACGTCGTATGAAATAGAGAGGTGTTGTGTATTGGATGTGTCTACGTATCTGAAAGAGAGAGAGAGAGAGAGAGACAGTTTAAATGTTGAGGGGTGATTGGTGACGTTGTCGGGATGTACCTGTCGTTTTATGTAAAAGTAAGACAAAGAGTTGCGGTGTTGTTCATATGTGTAGATGGAGGATTTGTGTGCTATGAATCCGATATTTTTCCCACCCTGTGCCTGTTGTGTGTTGAGGACTTCTAGGAATGTGTGTTTGTCAACTTTGTTGTGGTGTTTGTTCAAGCGATTGAGTGGTCTTGAATATGATATAGATAGAAGGATGTGGCCGGGACGGCTTCAACATAATATTTTGTGTTTGGTCTGTTTAATTGTGCGTTTGTGATAATGTCGGTGTCTTGTAAGTTTGAGACAAAAGACTTGAAATCTGTAATGTTGTTTACTAAGGGGGGTTGATCTAACACACAACTATTATTATTTGAGGCATGAAAGAAACGGAGGTCATTTGTTTCTCTGTTTCTCAAAACTACGTGGTGACTGAAGTTAATCTTGAAGCGTTTTGTCTGTTGTGTAAAGACAGGAAGCAAAAGACTTTCCCATTCAATTCTTTGACTATTATGGAAAAAAGTGAAAGTCGATAAATATTTATGTTTATTGGAATGTGTCTTGATCGCACTCCAATTCTGTGTATATATTTCTTTAATGTCAGCCTGTAAGTCTCGTAAGCTGTCTTCTTCAGACGTCAAGCGAGTTTTTTTATTAGAAATTTGATGACTAGACATTGGTCGTTTCTTGGTCTGACCTGTTTTTGGTGGGTGAGATGGGGTGGGGCTTGTTGAATAGGGGGCTCTTGGTAGTGTGGAAGTTGTTGTGGTGGTAGAGACCGCCATAGATGCTGAATCTGTTATGGCACCGGCTGGTGGTGTCTGTTGGTGCGTTGAGTCTGTTGTTGTGACACCTGATGCTAGTACGCGGTCATTATGGTGCGGTGGTATTGGTGGGTTCTGCGGTGTTGCGGCGGTGTCTGCTGCTGTTGAAGAGGTGTGTTGGTGTTTTCTGTGGATGCGTAGATTGTCAAGGCGGGTAAAGTTTTTATTGCAGACCTCACATACTAGTAGAGTCAGCGAGTGCCTGGTTTTGCTATGTCGTAATAGGTCGGCACGGCGGGTGAAAGTCTGTCCACATCGGATACATATTATGTTGTTTTGTACCACTGATGTGTCTGTCTGTTCCATGCTGGAAACGGGTCTATGTTTATTCTCTATGTGACGTTTCAGCGTATCGGGTCTGGTAAATACTAAACCACAGAAAGCGCACTCATGATTGTGGCGGTCGTGGGCTGTGGCCATATGCCGAGTAAGATCATGACCTCGCTTGAAAACAGACTGGCAGCGTAAACAGGCATAGCCCCGTCGTTGAGTTGACTCCATCTGTGAAAAGAGGAACAAAAAGACGTTAGACACACATAAATAAAATTAAATACATGTAATGAGAGAGAGAGAGAGAGAGAGAGAGAGAGAGAGAGAAAGAGAAAGCGAGAAAGAGAGAGAGGAAGAGAGAAAGAGAGAGAGAATAAACAAGTAAATAAAACACAGACATAGGTATACACACGCCTACTCTGCCTTATAACTAGTCTTATTGTTTAGTCTGTTATCAAAGGAAAGAGGTGTTAACATATCAGAATGGTCCGCGCGCGCGCTGTGGCAAAAAAGATATGGATTTAAAACTCAGCCCGTTCGCGAGACAGTACCGAGTTGACCTGTCCTTTTTTAAAATAACGAAAATATAAGTATTTATTAAAGTGTATGTTAGTTTCAATCATGGTTTTAGCAAGGTGACTTAATGTAATATGTTGATTGTATTATCTCTATCTTTTTCCGTGTGTAGTTCAGTATTGTTTTAAAAGCCAAAATACGCTATTTTCTAAACTATTATGTTGTCTAATTTTCACGGGCTGGTTAGGTAGTTTGTAGTGACTCGGGTCCTTAGTTATTTTTAAAGTAATATGTTTGTAGTTACTATGAGAAGTTCTTTATAGAAGCAGCTTGTGAGTACAGAAATACGACTCGAGCGCATGTGTTGTGGAATCAAATCAATTTATCGATCTACCCAAACATCTTTGCGCTACATCCAAGCAAGTATTTGAAATAGACTATTAGTCTATACAAGTTTAGAGTGTTGTTATCAGAAAGTATTACAAGTTGTAAGTACCACGGATAATTTTTCAAAACCCAAATATAATTTGCTTTCGCACGAGTTTAACAATAGACGAGAAACGTAGATAAGGTTTAAACTAAGGAATTTTTCTCACTACTAGATCCAGCACATTAAAAAAAAGGTCGGATAATTCTTAACTTAGCTAAACCATACACACATGTAAGAATTTAACAAACAACTATTATTAAAATACCTATTAGTCTAGACATATTAACTTTGAAACAGCCTTTACCAACAATGGCTAGCGAAAAAACGAATACACAGACATGTCTTTTAAATAGAAAACAGATATTTAATACAACACACGCATAAACAAGCAACTAAACCTTATATATTCTCTAAATAGAAATAATTATTTTAACATCCTAACAAAACATACGAATAAAAACAGAATAACATACGTTTGGTGGTGAGCTGTTGCTTTTTCAGAAGTTTGATATGAGAAGGTTTTCACAACTTTTTTTTTCAGAGACGTTCACCGGTCCAGGTCTGGTTAAAGAATGAGACATGTCTAAAACAATTCACGATTAAGACAATAACTTTCCAATAAAAGTAGTCCGAGCGTATGAATTTCGTGATGGAGCCATAGTGGTTGTTGTGTAGAGATACTGTTTCAGAAAATAGTTCGCGCGCAAGCGCTTCGGCATGGTTTGGTCGATAAAAACGTTATCATAACGTATGAACAGGAAAATTGACCCCACCCTGGGTTGAAACCAGATCAATGGCCCCACAAAACAGCGCGTGTAAATTTCTGTTCACGTCACTAGGGCAAAACACAATCGAACAATAGTAGGAAATTTATAAAAGAAACAGTCCTTCGTTCATGTGTTCAAATCCACTACTTAAGGTTTTCAATTTTTTTTTTTAATTTTTTATTTTTTTATTTTATTTTACAAGTGGGGGATGTGGTGATAGGTTTTTATATTGTCTACCAATCGTGCCAAACAGGAGGCTACCATGGAAATATAGCACATTAAATAAATAGAAATATGTATGTGAGGTGATAGAAATATCCCGGCCGGGTTATAGAAATATGTCCTCTAGACGACAGAAATACCCCCTCGATTTGATAGAAATGTGACCACCGGGCAAACAATATTACAATAGTAAGAGATAAGCAAAGAAAGCTCATCACGACAGTAAAGAGACAGGAAACAAGATGGGCAGGGCATATCAGAAAAACTCTGAACAAGGAACCACCAGAGACACAGTTCAATGTTCCTCAAGCTGAAAACGATCAAGCTGTTAATACAAACATTCCACGGAAGGAAGAAATCATCACGGCAATCAAGGGGTTAAAGAATGGAAAAACGCCTGACCACGATAACTTAAATGCAGAGTTAGTAAAGTATGAACGTGTGTGTGTATGACCAAGGGCGTTAAAAGAAAAAAAAACAAAAAAACTACGTGTGTTTTGAGTTTTATTAAACATGGATGAGAGAGAAAAGAGAGAGAGAGAGACAAACAGAGAAAGAAAGACAGAGAGCGAGAGAGAGAGAGAGACAGAGAGCGAGAGAGAGATAGAGAAAGAGAGAAAGACAGAGAGAAAGAGAGAGAAAGAAAGAGAGAGAGAAAAGAGCGAGAAGAGAGAGAGACAAACAGAGAAAGAAAGACAGAGAGAAAAAAGAAAGAAAGAAAGAGAAAGACAGAGAGAGAGAGAGGGAGAGAGAGAAAGAAAGAAAGAAAGCGATAGAGAGAGAAAAGCGAGAAAGAGAGGGAGAGAGAGAGAGAGAAAGAGAGAGAGAGAATATAACACAGTGTATTTCTTATTCTATGTGAAAAAAAATCCCCCGCGCGCGCGCTGTCAGACAGATATCGATTAAAAACTGAGCCTGTGGTTGACCCAACATGTTTGCTAGACATGTGACGCCCTTTCGTTTAAGTAATAAGCTTTATTAACGTGTTTTGCTAGTTTGTAACAAGGAGTTTTTCTTTGTGTAGCTAGACAAATATGGTATGTTCCAAATATTATTTTTAATGTGATAAAAGTGTTTATTAATTTTTGAGGTATCAGATTCTGTCTTTTTTATATTTGTTATGTTAACACAAATAAATCTCGCAAAAATGAACAAAAATACTTGTCTAACAGTAGGTGAGAAAATAAGGAAAATCTTTTTTCCTAGTACATAATCGGTTAAGGCTTATCAACCACTCTTTAAAAATGTTATGTCAAGATAAAAAATAAAAATTTAGTATCTGAGTTAACATCTTAACAGATAAAAATAACAACCAGATATTTGGCTACAGAGATATTTTTACAGCCTAACACAGACATATCTTTTTGTTTAAATATTTAATACAATACACAAACAACTAAAATCTTTTTATAATTTTATTAAATATTTTTACACCCTAACACACGAAAAACAGATATTTTTAAAGTTATTTATGGTCTCCTAACGAATACACTTATATTTTTAAAGATATACATCATAATACAGAGTACCAAATACACAGACACACACACAAACACACACACACACACACATTTAGACCTTGGTGTAGGTTATGTCTTCACAGTGTCTGTTAAGAAAAATACGCCTAGCGAACAACAAACGGCCAGATATTTAAACAGAGAAATACTTACTTACTTACTTAGTCGTTCCCCTTCTACCGTGAGGTGTAGAGGTTTGGAAGAGAGAGCGCCAGACCATTCTATCAGCTGTCTTCTTCCTGGCCTGGTTCCATTCTAGTCCTCGGTCCTTCAAAGATTGTCTAATGTTGTCCTCCCAGCGGACTCTGGGTCGTCCTGGAGGTCTGGATCCCTGGCTCTTTGTTTCCCATGCTTGTCGTGGTAGCCGATCTTCTCCCATTCTGCAGACATGGCCAAACCATCTTAGTTGGGACTGTTCTATTTGGGTCTGCAGCGGATGGGATTTTAGGCCTTGACGGATCGTCTGGTTGCGGACCATGTCTCTCCTTGTTACTTCAACCACTTTCCTCAGATACCTCATTTCTGAGGTTTGGATCTGGCTTTTGTGGGTTGTAGTCATTGCCCACGACTCGCATCCATATGTCAAGACTGGGACATAGGTGGAGCGGTATACAGCCATCTTCGTTTTCTTACCAACCTCTTTCTTGCTGAGGAATCCACAAATTTATGGCCTGAAAAAGTCTCCCAGCCGCTGCTTTTCGAGTGGCCAACTCTTCTTTGATGCCTCCCTTTCGGTCTATAATAGCTCCGAGGATATTTAAAGTGGTCGACCTGCTCCAGGACCTGTTTCTTCCCAACTTAATCTGATGTTTTCTTTCTTCTCGTGATATCACCATGGATTTTGTTTTAGAGCTGCTTATGACCATCCCTCTCTTCTCCAGCTCTTCCTTCCAGACTTGCAGGTTGGATTGGAGATGTGGCTCTGATTTAGCAATCAGGGCAACATCATCAGCAAATGCCAGCTCCGAAATATAGACCTGTCTCATCTTCCAGTACCCCACTGAATACTTTCTTGTTCTGTCCTTGCATGCCTTGATGACATCGTCCATAAGGAGTATGAAGAGGTAAGGTGATAGGATATCACCTTGTCTTACACCAGTGGTGGTCCTGAACTCTTCTGACTTATGGTTTGCTGTCCTCACATAATTTCTGCAAGACTTGTAGAAGCTCTGTATAGCATGAATCAGAGGTGCTGGAATATTCTTCCTTGCCAAACAGTCCCAAAGTTTGCTCCAGGGGACCCTGTCAAACGCCTTTTCCAGATCTATGAAACAAAGATGGATCTCACTCTTATACTCAAGGGCCTTTTCACTCAGCTGTCTGAGTGTGAAGATTAGGTCTTGAGTACTTCGGTTTGCTCGGAATCCGCACTGGACGACCTCATCCAATTGTGGCTCAGCTAGGCATCGGATGAGAGTCCCTTATAGTGATTTAGAGTAGATTTTACCAGGGACACTGAGAAGGGATATGCCTCTATGGTTTCCACATTGTCGATTGTCACCCTTTTTTTGAAAATTGGTGTTATGATGGCAATCTCCCAATCCTTTGGTATGGTTTGATGCACCATCTGCCTGTAGGGGACCTTTAAGAGTAATAGGTCGCCTGATGCTCCCATGTACTTAACCATTTCTGGTGTTATACCATCATGCCCTGCTGCTTTGCCCATCTTGATTTTCTCTAGTGCTGCCCTCAGTTCTTCCATCTTTATGTCATCTTCACCATCATTGGTTTGCTCTTCTGTGTCAGTGGTTATCATTTCTGATGCTTCATCATGCTCACCATCCAGGAGTTCTGAGAAATATTCTTTCCATCTTTCCATTACTTCCTTCGGGGCAGTAAGCAATTTGCCTTGCTTGTCCTTTATAAATTTGAGAGGGCATTGTTTTTCCTTCCTCATGTTCTTTAGGGTCTTATAGAACAATTTCTGGTTTTCTTGTGCATCTTTTTTCTAGCTTTTCTCCAAATTCTTCCCAGGACTTCTGTTTTGCTGCTAGCACTTTGTTCTTTGCTTCTGTTCTGAGTGTCACATATTCTCTATATTTTTCCATTTGTCCTGTTGTGTTTTTAGCTCCTAAGTATCGTTTCCATGCCATTTTCTTCTCTCTTATTTTCTCTTTGACTTCCTCTGTCCACCAAGGTGTCCTCTTTCTCTGGTTCCCAAGTCGGACTTCACCGCATGCTTCTGCAGCAGCTGTCTTTATGATATCCTTGAATTTATTCCAGAGGGTTTCCAAGTCATCAGGTCGTTCTTCTGTGTTGCTCACTGCTGTAGCAATAAGCCCCTGATATCTGGTCTTAATTTCTGGCTCTCTCAGCTGTAGGTCCTAATGCTCATTTCTCCTGCTCGTTTACTTGGTTTCTTGCGTGATGTTGGGCAGTTCCTAGGCTGAGCAACTCTTTCAGTTGTTCGTTTGATTGTTAGCAGGTAGTTAGAACACCGTCCATTCAATGAGGCTCTGGCCCCCCTCCAGACACTCCTCAGACTAGATTAGCATCTCGGACATATTCTGAATGAGCTTCTCCGAACAATGGCATAGTCGATCACTGACTTCTCATTCTTGGTTTCACATCTAGTGTATGCATGTATGCGCTATAATGGGGGAACTTTGTGTTTTGTAATGATCAGATTCTGCTCACTGCAGAATCTAAGGAGTCGCTTTCGCTCCATTGTCATTGAGAGTATCTTCTCCATATCTTCCGATAACTCCACCCCATCTAGCATGGTCGCTTCCAACTCTGGCATTAAAATCTCCGAGCATGATAACTTCATCTAGGCAGTCATCCACTGTCCTTTGAAGCAGCTCGAAGAATTCCTCCTTGACCTCTGCTCTCTCATCCTCATTTGGCCCATATACTATGACCAGGTTGACTATGGTTTCTCCTTCTTTTAGTTTTACAACCATAATGCGCTCCGAGACAAAGTTCCATCCCTTGATACTATCTTTTTGATTTTGGGCCACAATGCAACCCACGCCCCCTTTAGCTCTTTCAGATATGGGTACACCACTGTAGAGCAACGTGTTGCCATCGAGATCCATGACTCCTTGTCCTTTTTTTTCTTCGTTTTCGTTATAGCCAGGATTTCTAGTTTTGCTTTCCTCATCTCTTCCACCAGCTCCTCTTCCTTCCCATTTATACTTCTTGTGTTCCAAGTTCCATAAGTCGTAGTCCGTAGTCCGTTCCAGTTCGTCGCCTTTAGAATCAGTCCGGTTTTCTCTCTTGTAGTTCGCGTAATCATGATTTAAAGCAAACAGGTGATTGGCCTGTTGTGCCTTTGCATGGTGGAGGGGCTGCCTCCTTACGGCCTCCATGCAGGCCGCCCTCCTCCTTTTTCATCCGGGCTTGGGACCGGCATTGGCGGAGTTTAAACAGAGAAATAACAGACATATATTTAACATTGTAACGTGTTTCTCACTTTTTTGTTAAGTTTTATTTCAAAAATACTTTGTTTGATACTCTATTTTATTTTATTTTTGTAAAACTTTTGTTTAAAATGGAGGGTCGGGGCAAGAAAAAAGTTATCTCTAAGGGCTTTCTTTCCCCTGTCAACAACCCATCCAGACACCTTGTGTATTACAAATAAATCGGTAACTGGATTTATGCTGGAACGTAAAACGAAACAGACCTCAAAGTATTCACACCTGTTCCCTGAGTAAATAACGGCTATCGATTTTTTGAAGGGCTCAAGTTTATTGACGGGAATGGCGGAAACGGTTAGTATTCTACCCCTCCATCTTGCGACCGCCTTTCTTGTTATCAAAAGTCTAAAAAAACCTCCCCAGATATTTAAAAAAAGTAGAAAATAAAAATTAACAGACATATATTTAACATTGTAACGTGTTTCTCACTTTTTTGTTAAGTTTTATTTCAAAAATACTTTGTTTGATACTCTATTTTATTTTATTTTTGTAAAACTTTTGTTTAAAATGGTTGGTCGCAAAGAAAAAAGTTATCTCTAAGGGCTTTCTTTCCCTGTCAACAACCCATCCAGACACCTGTGTGTATTACAAATAAACGGTAACTGGATTTATGCTGGAACGTAACGAAACAGACCTCAAAGTATTCACACCTGTTCCCTGAGTAAATAACGGCTATCGATTTTTTGAAGGGCTCAAGTAGTAGTAGGGAATGGCGGAAACGGTTAGTATTCTACCCCTCCATCTTGCCCCGCCTCTTCTTGTTATCTAAAAGTCTAAAAATACTTCCCCAGATATTTAAACAGAGAAATAACAGACATATATTTAACATTGTAACGTGTTTCTCACTTTTTTGTTAAGTTTTATTTCAAAAATACTTTGTTTGATACTCTATTTTATTTTATTTTTGTAAAACTTTTGTTTAAAATGGTTGGTCGCAAAGAAAAAAGTTATCTCTAAGGGCTTTCTTTCCCCGTCAACAACCCATCCAGACACCTGTGTGTATTACAAATAAACGGTAACTGGATTTATGCTGGAACGTAACGAAACAGACCTCAAAGTATTCACACCTGTTCCCTGAGTAAATAACGGCTATCGATTTTTCGAAGGGCTCTCGCTTTTCTCTCTCTATCGCTTTCTTTCTTTCTCTCCCTCTCCCTCTCTCTCTCCCTCTCTCCCTCTCTCTCTCTCTCTCTCTCTCTCTCTCTCTCTCTCTCTCTCTCTCTCTCTCTCTCTCTCTCTCTCTCTCTCTCTCTCTCTCTCTCTCCCTCTCTCTCTCTCTCTCTCTCTCTCTCTCTCTCTCTCTCTCTCTCTCTGTCTTTCTTTCTCTGTTTGTCTCTCTCTCTTCTCGCTCTTTTCTCTCTCTCTTTCTTTCTCTCTCTTTCTCTCTGTCTTTCTCTCTTTCTCTCTCTCTCTCTCTATCTCTCTCTCTCTCTTTGTCTCTCTCTCTCTCTGTCTTTCTTTCTCTGTTTGTCTCTCTCTCTCTCTTTTCTCTCTCATTCATGTTTAATAAAACTCAAAACACACGTAGTTTTTTTTGTTTTTTTTTCTTTTAACGCCCTTGGTCATACACACACACGTTCATACTTTACTAACTCTGCATTTAAGTTATCGTGGTCAGGCGTTTTTCCATTCTTTAACCCCTTGATTGCCGTGATGATTTCTTCCTTCCGTGGAATGTTTGTATTAACAGCTTGATCGTTTTCAGCTTGAGGAACATTGAACTGTGTCTCTGGTGGTTCCTTGTTCAGAGTTTTTCTGATATGCCCTGCCCATCTTGTTTCCTGTCTCTTTACTGTCGTGATGAGCTTTCTTTGCTTATCTCTTACTATTGTAATATTGTTTGCCCGGTGGTCACATTTCTATCAAATCGAGGGGGTATTTCTGTCGTCTAGAGGACATATTTCTATAACCCGGCCGGGATATTTCTATCACCTCACATACATATTTCTATTTATTTAATGTGCTATATTTCCATGGTAGCCTCCTGTTTGGCACGATTGGTAGACAATATAAAAACCTATCACCACATCCCCCACTTGTAAAATAAAATAAAAAAATAAAAAATTTAAAAAAAAATTTGAACACCTTAAGTAGTGGATTTGAACACATGAACGAAGGACTGTTTCTTTTATAAATTTCCTACTATTGTTCGATTGTGTTTTGCCCTAGTGACGTGAACAGAAATTTACACTGTTTTGTGGGGCCATTGATCTGGTTTCAACCCAGGGTGGGGTCAATTTTCCTGTTCATACGTTATGATAACGTTTTTATCGACCAAACCATGCCGAAGCGCTTGCGCGCGAACTATTTTCTGAAACAGTATCTCTACACAACAACCACTATGGCTCCATCACGAAATTCATACGCTCGGACTACTTTTATTGCAAAGTTATTGTCTTAATCGTGAATTGTTTTAGACATGTCTCATTCTTTAACCAGACCTGGACCGGTGAACGTCTCTGAAAAAAAAAGTTGTGAAAGCCTTCTCATATCAAACTTCTGAAAAAGCAACAGCTCACCACCAAACGTATGTTATTCTATTTTTATTCGTATGTTTTGTTAGGATGTTAAAATAATTATTTCTGTTTAGAGAATATATAAGGTTTAGTTGCTTGTTTATGCGTGTGTTGTATTAAATATCTGTTTTCTATTTAAAAGACATGTCTGTGTATTCGTTTTTTCGCCAGCCATTGTTGGTAAAGGCTGTTTCAAAGTTAATATGTCTAGACTAATAGGTATTTTAATAATAGTTGTTTGTTAAATTCTTACATGTGTGTATGGTTTAGCTAAGTTAAGAATTATCCGACTTATTTTTTATGTGCTGGGTATAGTAGTGAGAAAAATTCCTTAGTTTAAACCTTATCTACGTTTCTCGTCTATTGTTAAACTCGTGCGAAAGCAAATTATATTTGGGTTTTGAAAAATTATCCGTGGTACTTACAACTTGTAATACTTTCTGATAACAACACTCTAAACTTGTATAGACTAATAGTCTATTTCAAATACTTGCTTGGATGTAGCGCAAAGATGTTTGGGTAGATCGATAAATTGATTTGATTCCACAACACATGCGCTTGAGTCGTATTTCTGTACTCACAAGCTGCTTCTATAAAGAACTTCTCATAGTAACTACAAACATATTACTTTAAAAATAACTAAGGACCCGAGTCACTACAAACTACCTAACCAGCCCGTGAAAATTAGACAACATAATAGTTTAGAAAATAGCGTATTTTGGCTTTTAAAACAATACTGAACTACACACGGAAAAAGATAGAGATAATACAATCAACATATTACATTAAGTCACCTTGCTAAAACCATGATTGAAACTAACATACACTTTAATAAATACTTATATTTTCGTTATTTTAAAAAAGGACAGGTCAACTCGGTACTGTCTCGCGAACGGGCTGAGTTTTAAATCCATATCTTTTTTGCCACAGCGCGCGCGCGGACCATTCTGATATGTTAACACCTCTTTCCTTTGATAACAGACTAAACAATAAGACTAGTTATAAGGCAGAGTAGGCGTGTGTATACCTATAAGTCTGTGTTTTATTTACTTGTTTATTCTCTCTCTCTTTCTCTCTTCCTCTCTCTCTTTCTCGCTTTCTCTTTCTCTCTCTCTCTCTCTCTCTCTCTCTCTCTCTCTCTCTCTCTCATTACATGTATTTAATTTTATTTATGTGTGTCTAACGTCTTTTTGTTCCTCTTTTCACAGATGGAGTCAACTCAACGACGGGGCTATGCCTGTTTACGCTGCCAGTCTGTTTTCAAGCGAGGTCATGATCTTACTCGGCATATGGCCACAGCCCACGACCGCCACAATCATGAGTGCGCTTTCTGTGGTTTAGTATTTACCAGACCCGATACGCCGAAACGTCACATAGAGAATAAACATAGACCCGTTTCCAGCATGGAACAGACAGACACATCAGTGGTACAAAACAACATAATATGTATCCGATGTGGACAGACTTTCACCCGCCGTGCCGACCTATTACGACATAGCAAAACCAGGCACTCGCTGACTCTACTAGTATGTGAGGTCTGCAATAAAAACTTTACCCGCCTTGACAATCTACGCATCCACAGAAAACACCAACACACCTCTTCAACAGCAGCAGACACCGCCGCAACCCCGCAGAACCCACCAATACCACCGCACCATAATGACCGCGTACTAGCATCAGGTGTCACAACAACAGACTCAACGCACCAACAGACACCACCAGCCGGTGTCATAACAGATTCAGCATCTATGGCGGGCTCTACCACCACAACAACTTCCACACTACCAAGAGCCCCCTATTCAACAAGCCCCACCCCATCTCACCCACCAAAAACAGGTCAGACCAAGAAACGACCAATGTCTAGTCATCAAATCTCTAATAAAAAAACTCGCTTGACGTCTGAAGAAGACAGCTTACGAGACTTACAGGCTGACATTAAAGAAATATATACACAGAATTGGAGTGCGATCAAGACACATTCCAATAAACATTAATATTTATCGACTTTCACTTTTTTCCATAATAGTCAAAGAATTGAATGGGAAAGTCTTTTGCTTCCTGTCTTTACACAACAGACAAAACGCTTCAAGATTAACTTCAGTCACCACGTAGTTTTGAGAAACAGAGAAACAAATGACCTCCGTTTCTTTCATGCCTCAAATAATAATAGTTGTGTGTTAGATCAACCCCCCTTAGTAAACAACATTACAGATTTCAAGTCTTTTGTCTCAAACTTACAAGACACCGACATTATCACAAACGCACAATTAAACAGACCAAACACAAAATATTATGTTGAAGCCGTCCCGGCCACATCCTTCTATCTATATCATATTCAAGACCACTCAATCGCTTGAACAAACACCACAACAAAGTTGACAAACACACATTCCTAGAAGTCCTCAACACACAACAGGCACAGGGTGGGAAAAATATCGGATTCATAGCACACAAATCCTCCATCTACACATATGAACAACACCGCAACTCTTTGTCTTACTTTTACATAAAACGACAGGTACATCCCGACAACGTCACCACATCACCCCTCAACATTTAAACTGTCTCTCTCTCTCTCTCTCTCTCTCTCTCTCTCTCTCTCTTTCAGATACGTAGACACATCCAATACACAACACCTCTCTATTTCATACGACGTGACAACAATGTGACGATTCCCGTCTGTACGCATACACAACACCTCTCTATTTCTTACGACGTGACGACAATGTGACGACAATGTGACGACACATATCCCTCAAGGTCTGGCCTGTACCCCTGTGATAATGTATAAAAATCTGTGATATACATACATCTACCTATATATATATATATATATATATATATATATATATATATATATATATATATATATATATATATATGTATTATTGTACATTCATATGTGAAAATATCAATGTTTGATAATGTTAAAAAATACTGTCTTTCCTATATAATTATATACTCATTTGCTAAAAAATTACTGTACAATGTATTACGTTAAAAAATACTCTTATATATTACCATATATGTTTTGCTATTACAAAAACACTATTGAATATAAAATAAAAACTATATTAACTAAACCGCTTTTTGTTACCTATATCGTCCGTTGTATGTCTCAATATATCGTCTAATTGTTTGTATAACTATTCGTCTAACTGTTTGTATAACTGTTTGTATAACTGTTGTAAAATAACTGTTTGTATAACTATTCGTCTAACTGTTCGTATAACTGTTGTAAAATATGTCTATATGTAAAATAAACAATACACAACAATACCGTGACGCACTTTCGATGGTAGACCCAGTACAGGTCTCTAACACTTCACTCCCATATATATATTGTATATACAACAATTAAAATACACGCACACAAAAACCCATACCCCAACACACCCCACTATACATCGTCATCCTCCCCCTCGCACAAAAACAATACCCGCTTCCTTAAAAAATCCATTAGTAACCTAAGCCCCCGTTATTCGATTTTTATATTTTCCTCTTTAACTCAAGTATTCTTTTAAAAGAGATCATTAACTATATACTTCTATCTAACACTTTACTCCTGCGTCATACATACAACCACCAGCTACACCCCAGCACACACCCATGAGTCATCACCGCCAGCCAAAAAGCAATACCCGTTCCCTTAAAAGAAAAACCCTTAATAACCTAAGCCGCCGTCACCACAGATGCATCCTGACAACGTCACCACATCTCCGTATATATGAATGTATATATGTATGTGTATATGTCTAAAGAAACACACCCAACATCACACAAAAATCCCCCTAACCCACCCCGTCAGCTACATCGTCACCCACGCCACCACAAAAAAGTCACTTCAAAAACCCTCTTAGTAACCCAACATTATCGATTTTTTATATTTTTTATACATATATTGTATACACGTATAAACAAACACACCAATACACTACCAACACAATACTTCACACAAAAATCCACCCTAACCCACCCCTACAACATACATCGTCACCCACGCCAACACAAAAAAAGGCACTTCAAAAACCTCTTAGTAACCTACTAATTATCGATTTTTAAATTTTCCGTCATTATCGATTTTTATATATTTTTTATATATATTGTATACATGTATAAACAAACACACCCGCCATTATCGTTTATTGCTATATAAAAAGTCATACGTCTGATCGTCAGAGGAAGCCCCGTCGCTAAAATATATCGCTGTATAAAAAGTCATACGCCACCGCCTGAATAATACCTAAGTTTTGCTATATAAAAGTCATGCGCCGCCGCCTGAAATCGATCGGAGTATTTTGCTATATGAAAGTCATGCGCCGCCGCCTGAATGCGACCTGTTTTTTTTTTTTTTTTGCTATATAAAAGTCATGCGCCGCCGCCTGAGAACGCCTGAAATCGATCGGAGTATTTTGCTATATGAAAGTCACACGCCGCCGCCTGAATGCGACCTGTTTTGCGCATTGTATACTACTACTATGCTACCACGGCTCCCTAAAATATATAAAATTCTATAAAATGAAACATATGTTATGCATCAACTCTTTGTTGGAAGTAAGAAAGTGAGTTCTTCAGTGTAATATAAGAACGAATCCTGACATACGGAAGTGAGTCGTGGACAATTAGTAAACAAGTAAGAATAAGTAGGAATAATACATATTAACAAATAAAACAGTATTGAATCAGTTTTACAAATAAACGGTACACATAAAAGACGGGACGTTTCGGGTTTCACCCTTCGTCAGCCACAGTTACAAATAGGCAACAAGGACAAGAAATATAGACAGGTTAAAGAAATATACTATAGAAACAAGTAGGAAAAGCACTAGAGGCCACAGAGATGTGGTTTTATAGAAGAACGTTAAAAATACCATGGACAGCCAAAAAGAGTAACGAGAATGTCCTGAAAGAGGCAAATGCGCACTGTAAGCTTACTCCCCATGTTAGAAGGAAACTTACTCCTCATGTTAGAAGGAAACTTACTCCTCATATTAGAAGGAAACAATCCACTTTCTGTGGTCATGTTATGAGAAGAAGGAAGCTGGAGTATATCGTGACAATAGGACAGATTGAAGACAGCTGGAGTATATCGTGACAATAGGAAAGATTGAAGACAGCTGGAGTATATCGTGACAATAGGAAAGATTGAAGAAAAAAGAGGCAGGTGACGATAAAGAGATGAGATACTGGACCGTTTGACATCGTGGCAGGGTAAGAAGTCAACAGCAGAATTGATAAATTGTACCGAAGACTGGAAGTTGTAGAGACACATGATCGCCTACTCCTCCAAGCATGGTGCTTGAAGAAGACTTTTAGAGTCACAAAATATTAAGGACTGACTTAATATTTGAGATGAAATTCTTATTTCTGTGTTGGAAGATTACGCCACTGCCTGCTCTTATATTCTCACCCATAATTCATTCATTACCTGTACGGAAGTAACTCTCTTGGAAGACACAGGAAGAGAGCTATCGATCAGTGTAGCGTCTTTGGCCAATCGTCATTGAAATGGATAGGCGTCGCCAAGCAACGGAATCCAACTCCTGCAACACAGAACTGTTCTAGGTTGCCAGACGTTTCTCATTTTTCAGTACCAAACTGCCAGATCGGCGTTGCGAGAAGCAAAAAGCTTTAAAAATAAAGTGTGTACTGTATATATAAGTGTATATATTGTTTCTTCTTCTTCTTCTTCCGTCCTTAGCCAAAGACCGACCAAGCAGTCAGTGGCCATCACGCCTTGTGGCGTCTTAAGGGCAACAGCAGATTGATTTTCTCTGTTGTAGTTTCCCATCACGCCTAGCGGCGTCTTTAGGGCAACAACAAATAGATCCATCTGCCGTTGTTTCCGTAATCGGTGTGACAAGCCAACGGGTGATCAGCCCATCGGGCGTATATATTGTTTGGTGTTAACTAAACTCATATGTGGGACATTTGTTCTATTACAACAAAATTATCATCATCATTACTGTTCAACTCATTGTGGAGCATAGAGCATAAACCCGTTCACCCCAAGCCTTGCTGACATGTGCCATCCATTTAAGTTCTCTCCCACCTCTTTATCCTTATTAAGTCTGAACCTAGTTCCCTTATCCATTGTTTTGCTCTCCCTCAATTTCAAATTACCATGGGGATTTCAGAACAAGGATTGCCTTTTAAAGCTATCAGCTGGTTTCCTCAGGTTGTGTCACATCTATCGTAAATGTCTTTTCGTCACCTTTTCATCATTATCGTCCTTCAGCTCACCAAGAAGCATACGCCTTCAATAAATGTATGCCAAGTCTCTATCTCCCGCGCCATCAGTACAAGGTCTTTCCATGTTTTCTTCATGTCTGCCTCCAGTTTTTGTCTCCATGGTTCCTTGGTCTCTCTATTTCTTTTACTCTGTGCATTCCAGAACAAGGGTTGTCTGGTAATGCTGTCAAAAGGTTTCCCCATTGTGGGTCCTATCCATCTCCAGCGACTTATCTCTTCTTCCAATGGTTTTTGTCTGGTTTTTGTCATCCGTTCCACATTAGTGATATTTATCATACCACTTCAATCCTTCTATTCTACTCAAGCACCCATTTATGAAAGTCTGTAGTTATTTAGTTGTTGTTTTGTTGTTCTCCATGTTTAAGAGCCATACAATAGAACTAACTTGACATTTGGGTTGAAGTTTCTGCTTTTTGTGCTGGACTTAATTTCTGTTATCTCTATATATTTCTACATTTCTCTAACCTTTTATATTCTTATGTTGATATCATTGTCTGTCCCTCCAACACTGTCTATATTGCTACCAAGGTATATGTATGTTTCTACATCTTGTGGTGGTGTTTCTTCCAGTGCAATACTGTTATAGTTTCTTGCATTTTTCCTTATTACTTTTGTTTTCTCCCTATGAGTTTTCAGACCCACTTGCTATGACCTCTCAACTAGTATTTTCGTTTTGTCTTGCACCTTATTATGGTTATGGGTGTTCGTCTGCTATTTGTCCAGTTCTTTCCATGAATGTTAGCGTTGTAATGTACTGACGGAAACACGGACATTTAGGGGTGCTGAGCTCAAGCAAAAGCTATGGGGCTGCCGCGTTGACCTGGAAGAGACTGTGGACTTTGTCCTGGCGACATGCCTGCAGATTTAGCATGACTACAAACTGAACGCATAATAAGAAATAGAAGAAGGGCGTTTATTACTCGACTTAACCGGAATTTTCTAACAAAGTTAATAAAGCCGTTTGGCAGGGACATTAAAAAATGTTCCTACTTAAGTGAAATTTGATTTAAGCGAGTTCCGCTTAAGTGGACTGCACTCTATATCTCAATGCCATAAAAGCCTCTTCTCGTCCATATTCTAATTGTCATGTCACGATCTGTTGCTTCAAGTTTGCCGTTGTTGCTTCAAGTTTGCCTATGTTGCTTCAAGTTTGCCGTTGTTGCTGTCAATGTGTATGAGCCCACATTTTGTACAGATCTTTATTTATTTATTTTATTTGACACCGGGGACCTGTGTGAAACAAGATGTAATTTAAATAGGAAGGAAAAACTGGACACAAGAGAAATTGTGCTAGCCTCTGGACAGGATTAAGAAAGTACACTGCGCAGTGAAGGCGTGTCCCTAATGCTGTCAAATTAGGCACAGAACGCACTGATAGATTTGGAAGCAATGACACCCATGCTTATATTAGCTACATTTAAAAGGGCCAGTAATGAAACGAATTTCAATATCGTCCAGTGTTATACGTCTTTTTATGGTGCTTAAAAAGAAATTTCACACTTAGCCATTGCGTCAGCTCCGGTTTAATTTCGTGATTGCGTGATCTTTGATGTTTTCATGTTTTTAGTGTCAGTTTTTCTTTCTGTTTAATAAACTTACATTGTGACGATAGAACACTGATATTTTGTTTCATTCTTCTGCTCAACATTTCGATTGTTCTTTAATCCAGTCTTTTAAATTAAATGGGTTCAGTCCGTTTTGACATTTTAAAATAAGAGAATGGAACCATACGCTAACAGGTTTCGAACCCGGTAACTTAAACTCGAGAAGCAAGCGCATTAACCGCTCTACCACTGGACGCTCAAGCTTGTGTATCATCATCATCATGTGACATATTCTCTCCAGAACGTTGTCTCCATTACAGTTGCTCCTCTAAACGCATCACGATTCTGGGCAAGTCTGTCCTGCATCAAGAAAGACAAGTTCAGACTCTCTGTGATGTCCTGGGTCCACCATCGTCTAGGTCGATCCCTTCCCCTTTTTTCAGGACCATGCCTTCCATCACTAATTTTTCCAGACTATTATGTCTTTTTATATGACCAACAAATTTCAGCTTCCGTATTGCGAAGGTATTTAGGAGCCAATTTTCCTCTACGTTTAGTGGGCGCAATATTTCTCTGTTGGTCTTTTTTTTCTGTCCAGGGTACTCTCAACATCCTTCTGTAGCATTTCATTTCGAATGATGTAACCTTTTTGGCAACTGTTTTATTGAGTGTACAAGTCTCGCAGCCGTATGTTGCTACTGGGAATATACATGCTCTGATCAGTTGTAATTTTGTTTCTTTGCTTGTGCCTTGCCATAGGTTTTTCATCTGTACTAGTTTATGTGAGGCAATTGCAAGTCTTCTTTTAATTTCTACTGCACAGTCGCCAGAGCTGTTGATGATCGATCCTAAGTACTCGAATTCATTAACACCTTCCAGTTCTGCGTTATCAATTTCAATTTCTGGTTTGGTCTTTACTTTGTCTGTTATCAATACTTTGGTCTTCTTGGTGTTTAGGAATAGATTATGGGCCTCGCTGTATTTTTTGATTGACAGAATTAATTGTTCAAGTCCTTCTTGGTTGGTCGATAGGAGGACTGTGTCGTCAGCATATCTGATTTCCGGGATCTGGTACGCGCCGATGTTAAATGGGTCAAACTCTGTGTGTTCTTGGTCATCTCTTACGTTTCTCATGATATTCTCAGCATAAATGTTAAACAGGTAAGGGGAAGGGGTATCAGATGTTTTAAATCGTTATCCCATCATCTTCTTCTTCTTTGGTTTTTCCCACTGTGACGTATGCCCGTCGTCTCATTTTATCTGTGTTCTACCTATCTTTTTCTCTATCTTGTGCCTTCCATTTATTTCTTCCGTCCTCGTATTTATCTCTTATTGGTATGCAATGACTCAGGTTTCGTGTTGTTATTTTGCCTGATCTACCATGGGTAGAGATAACATTAACAACCCAGCGGGGAGCAGAAAGATAACATTTCCCTACCTTGTTTAAAAACAAACACAGACGTGAACGTACTCGCTCTCTAAGCTTTGCCCCGTACTTCTCCTATTGCCAATCGGAAGATAAGCTGTGAAAGTACATTAAGTGTGTCAATAACGTTATGCAACACTACCGGCGATGGACTCATGTTTGTTAGCATTGATGATAACAAATTAAACTGAGATGTTATTATGAGCTACGAACATGATTCATAAAACCTTCCGGCAGCGTTAATACCTTATATGGAAGGATTTTGAAATTACCTATGTCATGCGGAATTTCATGAGATGTGAGGGGAGAATATATATTCTAAAGTCAAACATTCGAATCTGTTTCGTCTAGATGAAATATATGATACAAGACTACACCTGATTGGCGACTTTTCACCCGCATAGGAAGCTGAGAGCGTGGGCGAGAAGACCATTATAATGTAGCACATTTTTAGATCTCGGCACTGTGTTTCACTGAGTCCAGATGACACTTTCAGACAAGCCAGGACCGAAGAAAAGTAGGATTCTATTAAAGGGGCCGGACCAAGTATTGAAGATCTTGTTAAATTAACGAGAAAGAACATGTACCTTATAACCATAAACATCATTCGGAAGTCTTCCTGTGCCAGACGTCTGTAAAGTATAACACAATACAGAATGAGTTGTCCTTGCCATAGGTTGTTCATCTGTATTAGTTTATGTGAAGCAATTGCAAGTCTTCTTTTAATTTCTACTGCACAGTCGCCAGAGCTGTTGATGATTGATCCTAAGTATTCGAATTCATTAACACTTTCCAGTTCTTCGTTATCAATTTCAATTTCTGGTTTGGTCTTTACTTTGTCTGTTGTCAATACTTTAGTCTTCTTGGTGTTTAGGTATAGATTCTGGGCCTCGCTGTGTTTTTTTGGTGGACAGAAGTAATTGTTCAAGTCCTTCTGGGTTGGTCGATAGGAGGACTGTGTCGTCAGCATATCTGATTTCCGGGATCTGGTACCCGCCGATGTTAAATGAGTCAAACTCTGTGTGTTCTTGGTCATCTCTTACATTTCTCATGATATTCTCGGCATAAATGTTAAACAGGTAAGGGGAAAGGGTACAGCCTTGTCTTACTCCTTTCTGTACTTCAAACCATTCTGATGTTTCCCCCTCTATTCTTACGGCTGCCTGTTGTTCTTGGTACAGCAGTGCGATGAGTTGTATAAGGTGGTTTGGAAATCCCATATTTTTCATAATAGCCCATAACTGCTGATGTTGTACACAATCGAAAGCTTTGGTGTAATCAATGAAACAAGTATGTAGGTCAACGTTGAATTCTCTACACTTTTCTATGATGATCCTCATGTTGAATATATGATCTCTAGTGCCTCTACCTGGTCGAAAACCCGCCTGTACTTCGTTTATTTCTGTTTCTAGCTTTTGTTGCATCCTTTTCATTATGATTTGTAATAGTATTTTGCTGGCATGGCTTATAAGAGCTATAGTTCTGTAGTTTGTGCACAGTTTCAGGTTGCCCTTTTTTGGCAAGGGTATGTAAATTGATCTTTTCCATTCCTTGTGCCAAATTCCGCTTTGCCAGATCTTGCAGCATAATGCATGGTATATACGAACGCTGCCTTCTCCTCCTGCCTGTATCATTTCAGCTGTTATTTCATCACAACCAGGAGATTTTCCACTTTTTAAGTGTTTGATAGCGTTCCGGACTTCCTCTATGGTAGGTTCTGGTTCACGTTCCGCTTCATTCATGACGTTGTTATCTGCCGCTTTGTTTTATTCCGTATACATTTCTTGACAGTACTCCTTCCATCTGTTCAGAATATCTTTACGTTCTGTTAGAGTGTCGCCTTTCTTGTCGTTTATTGCTCGAGGTGATGATTTAAAGTTGCTGTTCTTCAATGTTCTTACTTCAGAAAACATATTCTTACTCAATCCCTGTTCGCGCATTTCCTCTATTTTCCTGCAGGTGTCGTTTATGTATTGTTGTTTGTCTTGTCTGACTCGTTTTTTAATCTGCTTTGTGTATTCCTTGTACAACTCCTGATTTTCTGTATCTTTTTTGGACTTCATTTTTCTTCTCTCTACCACCAACTTCAGTGTTTCGTCTGAGATGTATTCTCGTCTCTTTATACTTCTTTTAGGAATTAACCTCTGTGCATTTGTAATATAAACATCTTTGATGTTATTGGCAAGTTCATCTGGTGTCATTTCCTCCTGTACTGCCATAAGAATGTCAAATTTGTTCTGAATATCGACACTGTACTCTTCTGGTATGGCGCTTGTGTCATAACGTATTACTTTGTCGCTTGTAACGACTTTTTTTCAATTTGATCTTGAAGTTTGCAGCAAGAAGTTCATGGTCGGAGTCACAGTCTGCTCCTGGGAGCGTCTTGATGGATGAGATACAAGATCGCCACCTTTGTTGTATTAAGATGTAATCTATTTGGTTCTTGCTTTTTCCGTCCGGTGACGTCCATGTATATAGTCTTCTAGGGTGTTGCATAAAAAGAGTATTTGTGATGACTAGGTTGTTTTCTAAGCAGAATGTTGTCAAGCGTTCTCCTCTCTCATTTCTCTGACCCAATCCATAACTTCCTTTCACTCTTTTTTCATGTTCTAATCTTTCGTTTCCAACTTTGGCATTAAAATCTCCCATTATTATCCTAATATCTTGCTTATTTGCTTTCTCTAATGCGTGTTGCAGTTCATTGTAAAAATCTTCAATTTCCTGTTCTTCAGCAGCTGCTGTTGGCGCATATGTTTGTATAATTGTGATGTTCTTTCTTTTTCCTTTCAGTCTGATTGTGACAATGCGGTCATTTATGGGATTATATCCTAATAGGGAGGCAGCTGTCCTTTTAGACAGGTAGAAGCCGACGCCACTCTGACCTCCTCTCTCTTTGCCTGAGTATATGAATGTTCCTCCTGATGGAATCGAAAAGTGTCCCTGGCCCGACCATCTGTGCTCTGAGATGCCCAGGATATCGATGTTTAGTCTTTCCATCTCGTTCTTCACTATGTACTGTTTTCCTTGGTATAAGCTTCTGACGTTCCATGTTCCTATTTTGATTATTTTTCTAAGACCGATGGCATGGTTTTCCGTGGTAACACAGTCAGTTTATATAATAAGTTTATATGTATATTTAAACATGTGTAAATCAGGCAAAGGTTGTTTTCATCTGTCCAGCCACATTTTTCGTCAGATTAACCGAGTTAACAATACATTTTCATCCAATCCACTGGGTTTATCACTGATAGGGAGGGTTAAATTACTGAGAAAAAAGGCAAAGGGTCGGTGGAATTAACACCTGCAGGTGCCTGATTAGTGTCAGGAAACCATAGAAGGGGCAGACAGATGCAAAGTTCACGACCGCTTGGAGAACCTCAGCGTTGTGCTTGATTTCAGAAAAATCCTATGAAGACTCCCTAAAATAGAAGCGCCATCTTTCTACTTACAACTCTGCCAATAGTAATCTTGAACCATACCTTTAAAGACCCTCATTGTATACTCTAAATTTTGATCATTTGTGGAACATCACCACAGAGCAGGGGAGGCAATCCCGTGATAGCTGCAGACAGACAAAGCAGTCAGTGACCACCAGGCTTAGTGGCGTCTTGTAGGGCAACAACAAACTGTCTCCGCTTTGCTTGGTCGGCAGCCATCCTTCATGGTTCATGGTTTGTATCTCTGCCTCAACAGTTCTCGTCAAGTAGCTTTTGGCCGGCCTCGTTTTCGCTTTCCGTCTGGAGTCCATAGCCTGGTAGTTCTAGTGATGGTGTTAGGGTCTTTTCTGAGGATGTGGCCAACCCAATTCCAGCGTCTACCCGCTATAACGGTGCGCATGTCTTCTTGGTGGCTCTGAGTTAGCAGTTCTTGATTGGTGATAGTGTTCTTATCCCATCTTATGCTTGTGTATACGGTGATTCAAACATCCATATCACCTTGTCCTTGCTGGTTCAGTATTTTTAGAAAACCAACAAGGATAAGACAAGAATGGGTTTTGACACTACAACCATCAGGTCACCGAAGAAGTCATTTCTTGTTTGTTAAAACTATTTTTTTTTTTTTAAATAAATAAAGAAGAAGAAGAAGAAGAAAGAAAGAAATCAAGCTTCTAACTCGTATGATCCATACTTAGTCATTCCTCTGGGGTGTAAAGGTTTGCCAGAGTGCCATACTATGCTATCGGATGTCTTTCACATGGCTTAGTTCCAATCTACTCCTGGGTCCTTCAGAGATTATCCTTATAAGTAAACTGTTTTTAAGTTCTGTTTTATCTTGCATTCGTACTTGTTTCAACACATCTTCCGAGCTTGTTTTTTATTGCTACAAAGATGTCTAAAACTTATGTGTCACTTTGCCTTCCCTACACGACCAACGTGTTGCCATTCATCCATTTATTCCCAAAGAGCGTAAGCTCTCAACAAACTCCTGCCAAATCCTCTTGTCCCATGCTATCCGCTCAAGATCTTTCAATGTCTTCTTAATTATTTTCATCTCTGTCTTTGGTTCTATTCTCCATGTGTCTTTGGTTCTATTCTACACGTGTCTTTGGTTCTATTCTCCATGTGTCTTTGGTTCTATTCTCCATGTGTCTTTGGTTCTATTCTCCATGTGTCTTTGGTTCTATTCTCCATGTGTCTTTGGTTCTATTCTCCATGTGTCTTTGGTTCTATTCTCCATGTGTCTTTGGTTCTATTCTCCATGTGTCTTTGGTTATATTCTCCATGTGTCTTTGGTTCTATTCTCCGTGTGTCTTTGGTTCTATTCTCCATGTGTCTTTGGTTCTATTCTCCATGCGTCTTTGGTTCTATTCTCCATGTGTTTTTGGTTCTATTCTTCTCCATGCGTCTTTGGTTCTATTCTCCATGTGTCTTTGGTTCTATTCTCCATGCGTCTTTGGTTCTATTCTCCATGTGTCTTTGGTTCTATTCTCCATGTGTCTTTGGTTCTATTCTCCATGTGTCTTTGGTTCTATTCTCCATGCGTCTTTGGTTCTATTCTCCATGTGTCTTTGGTTCTATTCTCCATGTGTCTTTGGTTCTATTCTCCATGTGTCTGTGGTTCTATTCTCTATGTGTCTTTGGTTCTATTCTCCATGTGTCTTTGGTTCTATTCTCTATGTGTCTTTGGTTCTATTCTCCATGTGTCTTTGGTTCTATTCTCTATGTGTCTTTGGTTCTATTCTCCATGTGTCTTTGGTTCTATTCTCTATGTGTCTTTGGTTCTATTCTCCATGTGTCTTTGGTTCTATTCTCTATGTGTCTTTGGTTCTATTCTCCATGTGTCTTTGGTTCTATTCTCCATGTGTCTTTGGTTCTATTCTCCATGTGTCTTTGGTTCTATTCTCCATGTGTCTTTGGTTCTATTCTCCATGCGTCTTTGGTTCTATTCTCCATGTGTCTTTGGTTCTATTCTCCATGTGTCTTTGGTTCTATTCTCTATGTGTCTTTGGTTCTATTCTCCATGTGTCTTTGGTTCTATTCTCCATGTGTCTTTGGTTCTATTCTCCATGCGTCTTTGGTTCTATTCTCCATGTGTCTTTGGTTCTATTCTCTATGTGTCTTTGGTTCTATTCTCCATGTGTTTTTGGTTCTATTCTCCATGTGTCTTTGGATCTATTCTCCACGTGTCTTTGGTTCTATTCTCCATGTGTTTTTGGTTCTATTCTCCATGTGTCTTTGGTTCTATTCTCCATGTGTCTTTGGTTCTATTCTCCATGTGTCTTTGGTTCTATTCTTCATGTGTCTTTAGTTCTATTCTCCATGTGTCTTTGGTTCTATTCTCCATGTGTTTTTGGTTCTATTCTCCATGTGTCTTTGGTTCTATTCTCCATGTGTCTTTGGTTCTATTCTCCATGTGTCTTTGGTTCTATTCTCCATGCGTCTTTGGTTCTATTCTCCATGTGTCTTTGGTTCTATTCTCCATGTGTCTTTGGTTCTATTCTCCATGCGTCTTTGGTTCTATTCTCCATGTGTCTTTGGTTCTATTCTCCATGCGTCTTTGGTTCTATTCTCCATGTGTCTTTGGTTCTATTCTCCATGTGTCTTTCTGTCTTTGGTTCTATTCTCCATGTGTCTTTGGTTCTATTCTCCATGTGTCTTTGGTTCTATTCTCCATGTGTCTTTGGTTCTATTCTCCATGTGTCGTTCTGTATTTGGTTCTATTCTCCATATGCCTTTGGTTTTATTCTCCATGTGTCTTTGGTTCTATTCTCCATGTGTCTTTGGTTCTATTCTCCATGTGTCTTTGGTTATATTCTCCATGTGTCTTTCTGTCTTTGGTTCTATTCTCCATGTGTCTTTGGTTCTATTCTCCATGTGTCTTTGGTTCTATTTTCCATGTGTCTTTGGTTCTATTCTCCATGTGTCGTTCTGTCTTTGGTTCTATTCTCCATGTGTCTTTGGTTCTATTCTCCATGTGTCTTTGGTTCTATTCTCCATGTGTCTTTGTTTATATTATCCATGTGTCTTTGGTTCTGTTCTCCATGTGTCTTTGGTTCTATTCTCCATGTGTCTTTGGTTCCATTCTCCATGTATCTTTCTGTCTTTGGTTCTATTTTCCATGTGTCTTTGGTTCTTTTCTCCATGCGTCTTTGGTTCTATTCTCCATGTGTCTTTGGTTCTGTTCTCCATGTGTATTTGGTTCTATTCTCCATGTGTCTTTGGTTCTATTCTCCATGTATCTTTCTGTCTTTGGTTCTATTCTCCATGTGTCTTTGGTTCTATTCTCCATGCGTATTTGGTTCTATTCTCCATGCGTCTTTGGTTCTATTCTCCATGTGTCTTTGGTTCTATTCTCCATGTGTCTTTGGTTCTATTCTCCATGTGTCTGTGGTTCTATTCTCTATGTGTCTTTGGTTCTATTCTCCATGTGTCTTTGGTTCTATTCTTCATGTGTCTTTGGTTCTATTCTCCATGTGTCTTTCTGTCTTTGGTTCTATTCTCCATGTGTCTTTGGTTCAATTCTCCATGTGTCTTTGGTTCTATTCTCCATGTGTCTTTGGTTCTATTCTCCATGTGTCTTTCTGTCTTTGGTTCTATTCTCCATGTGTCTTTCTGTCTTTGGTTCTATTCTCCATGTGTCTTTCTGTCTTACTGTACTACTCCTACCCTGTGTATTGCCGAACAAGGTCTGCTTTGTAAAGCAATCAACAGGTTTCCTCAATGTTTACCCTAACCAATCAAATCTTGTTTCAGTGGCACATGTCTGGTTCTTGTTTTCAGTTTCACAATGGTGACCTTGTTTTATAATCTAAATCTTTCTATTTGTCGTAATTAGATAGGTTTGATAGTTATTTATGGTCCCACCTGAGTAGAGTGGATGGTGATAAGTACGTGAGAAATAAAGGTGTGAGACATAGATTTCACGAGTGAATAGTTTAAGGAGAAGATCTGTCTCTGGAATGAGTAAATTTCTCTAGTCCAGCCTATCTATACGACTATCTTTTAGTACAAGACAATCTTGCCCCTCCCTATACCTAGAAATATTAGTTTAACTACACACACACACACAACTATGTGACAACAAGACACACAGACGTGAAAAACTATGGTTAATTGGGTATGGGTCTGACCAACACACAAAGTTAAGTTCTTTTGTTGTTTATTATCATTAAACTTGACAACACCAAACATCTAAAGAAAGATCAAATAAAATAAGAATTACATACCTTGTACATAGAAAATTAACAGAATACATGTGCCCTCCCCTTATTGAGAAAAAGAACCCAACAAGTTAATAACCCCAAAGGTCTAAGGTTAGCACTATGTTATAGCATGTAGCGTAAGGTTTTTCTAGTATGACGATAGTGTTTAGAGAAGAAATAGAATTCTCTCCAGAATGTATGAAGTCCCAGTGTCAGAGAAGAGCACTGGTATCACAAGTGAGTTACGGCTGCGAATACTCTGAGCTAGATAATAGTTTAAGGCTTCAGAAATATACTTTGCTACCTTAGCTGTTGTCATAAGAGGTTTTGATGTTAATACAAGTATAGGCTATCCTGGACAAATAGGTGTATCAGAGGATACCAGGATAGTGCCAGATAAGAGACTGGTCTTATAAGTAATACCCCTTCTCTGAAAAGAACAAGGGTGAGACATCAAAGTGGGGTCAAGCTATGTAAGTTCTCAGAGAAGATGATGATGATGATGTAGTACTCTGAGTCCCTAACTGCTACCTCTTTAGATCCCACAAAGATTAAGGAGTTAGTGTTGTGTTATTTGGCAAATTGTCTATGGTAATTTATTTAATATAACAGGTATTGATTTCAAACAGAACTTTAACTTTAATAAAATTATTAAGCAAGGCTGGATGAAATTTTATGTACAATTTAATTGTCCTGAACATCAATCTTTTCAGGTCAGGAATACTCAAAAGCAATAAAATGATATTTACACAACAAAATAAATATATTGGAAAAACTGTTGCATTTGTGTAGAGTGTTCACTGGAATAACTACACATACAGTTTCTGTTCATAAGAGTGATAACGTCTGCTATTACTATGCTGTAAGTTCTCTTTATTATTTTGATGGTCTTATCTATTCATCCTAAAAAGGGTTGTAATCCTAGTTTGATTACTCTTGGGTGAATTATTGGATAAACTGACACTGGCCTTTATAAAGGACTTATCTTAGAATGTTGCTGCTGATTCTCATATACACAAGTCAGGACCACAAACTTTATAGCTCCTGACTGAGAAGATGGGGTCTGGCTCCAGTTATATAAGGAACTCTCATCTCCCACAAACTTCCTCTCAATTGAATGCAGCCACGAGGTAATTTGGTGATATAACCTGGAATAAAAGGACAACCACATTCCATGTAGAAGCCTGCCTCAATTCACTCACCCACAAACAACACTAAGTCTTACCCTTTTTCAGTTATTGTGCTAACAAGTTGCACAAGTCCTAGAATTTCTTTGCCTCTCTATATGGATATTCCTTAGTTATTTCTTTGCATTTTAAGCTGGGTAATTTTTAAGTAATTAAATTTGGCATTACCCTGATGTGAAAATATCACTAAAATAAATTTTTCTACTACAATAAAATTTTATCATGCGTGAATATTTATGCTTATGTGTAAAGCAATATCATCGCTATAATTTGAGATATTTCCTTCTGTTTAACTATCTTTAGTTGTTAAGAAATAAAATATCTTCGTTCGGTCAAAAACACAAAATAGGCATTGTTATCGAGTCTAAAAGGTTTATTTATCACTACTAGAACCAAGAAGCAATATGATTGGTTGTTAAATTTGTACTATGCTCTTAGATAATTTTTTGTCGGCGGTAAATTTTGACTGGGTTCCTAGACAAATTCAAATACTATAGTTAATTTTAGATTCAAATATTTTAGCTAGTTTTTGAGCGGGGAATTTGAGCGTGGTGTCAGACAGATTCGAATTTTACGACAGCTGTAGTAACCCATGTGATATTATAATAAAATCAGAAAAAGTAACTCAACTTAAACAGTTAAAAATTTGAAAAGTCACTTGAGTACAATTTCAAAATTTATTATGTACACCTATCTAATTAGGTAATGAATGGTGTGTGTTGGACGATGGTGATTATGGTTATGTATTTACATCAAGTTGATAATATATTCAGAAGTTTAAACTTAAACAAAAAGTCCCCATGGGATCTTTAAATTAATTTACACAAAAAATGTTCTCTCACTGTTGTTATTTATACTAGTCTGTCTCTTTTAATCTATTCCATAATTAGTCATCATCTGACAATTGAATGTTTCACATTAGCCACCGGAATAGTCACTATGTAACTCAGCTTTGAATCAGCACTTGTCCAGATATGGGTTGACACATAACACTGTTATTCTGAAAGTCACACTTCAGTCCAATCCCATCAATCATGGGGGAAAAAGCTATTGAAAACTTCAACCTCTAGGCTCCAGTTATGGTTAGGTAGCAGGATCGAAGGTCCACTTGACTTCAGGGTTTATTTGTAATTCCACTATAGAACCTGGAACAAGGAGTATCAAGTGGCTAGGCAATGTCATGGAGACCTATTACATCCTATTGTGTGTATGAGATGAGGGTGTCATCAGGTGTTTGCATGTATGATAAATGATACATGGCCTTGTATGATTTAGATATAGTGAGACAGACTGGTGTCTACTACAAAACATTGTTTCAAATATAATAATACATGAATAATCAAAGCAATATGAATATATGGACAGGATGCAACCTTTGCTTTTCTCACCTACATGCCAAGTCAGTACTGGTCTTGCTGGTAGGTTATAGACTCAGACAAAACCAAAATGGTTATATTTAGCCCTGACAAGGACTGTTGTGGTTACAATTTAGGTTTTCCAATCTTCAGCATCATATCCACACAAACAATATGTCCGATACATTCACAACACACAAAAATCTGAAATAAAATTGATATTATTCACATAAATATATATATAGTAAACCTACACACCCTCTAGGATCGATTCCAAGCTCTTATTAAGACTGTAATCTGCGAAGAATGTCTGCCCCTCATGCAGTGGCAACTGACGCAGTATGGACAGCACTCTACTTGTCTTATGGCTGGGGTTTTAGTTGTGTGTATTTTTAACTGAGCGTTCTCGCCTTATATATTGTGAGCGCGGGCGTCTCGGAGGCCAGCAGTGTTTGGGCTCTTTCAAGCACTGAAGATTTCTCTCATTTTGGGTATTATGTGCAACTGTCCCATCAATCGTTCCAATACACACTCAACTAAGTTTATCCCTCACGTTGTCTTATATTTCCTTTATCTTCCCCTACTGGAAGCTTCCTTTTCATATACTTAAACCTACAATCGGGTATGACATGTATTTACTACAAAATTATAAAGTGTCTCACTAGGTTAGACCTATGATGTGAAAGTCAACTAAAACTACAAATATCTTCATATATACATACTTCTTCCAACTTTCCTTTTGGATTTCCATTCCTGCCTATCTCTTTTGTGAAAATCTTTAATATTTATCATAATTCACTGATACCTAGTTCCAGTACACAAGAAATTATTTACCTAACTTTCGACACTTTGCTTCGCCATTGTGGATCTTCCATACCGGCTTCTCTCTGATAACATAAACGAATGCTCATGCGTGACCGCTACTATTTTTAGAATGCTTAGTTACACGGTTCATTTTGTTTACATGCAGTTCAAGGCTCTAGAAGAAACCAAGAAATTTATTCTTTCTCTGTTCGCTCTATCAGTCCATTAACTAAGCGTGTTTTTGCACACTTTGCTACATAGCATAGACTGTAAAGAAAAGAACAAAGTTCCTACAAAAGCTATCCAGTAAAATAAACAATATTTAAGCAGAAGCCAGATAATACAATTTTCCTGTAACAAAGAAAATGCACTCTCTCTGACATACGTGGCCACTCACTCGCTCTTCTTACCTACTCTTGGTGAAAAAAATCTCTTGGACATACAATTCCTGAATATATAATGTCCAGTGTTTTTATCTTCCAAATTGGCCCCAGTCCCTCCTCTAATAATTAAATTTTATAAAGGGGACGCCTAATTTGGTGGTTGATTCCTGGATAGACAAATGTCACCTCGAATAGTTAATGTAGAAAAACGGAGATCTTGTGTTCACAGTAAACGGTAGAAAATACTTCCAGTATAGGGAAACATCGGGTTGCTAAAAACACTGTTATTTATGATGGTGATGGTAAAACCTATCGGCTGACTCTGGGGTGAGTGCCGATTTTTGAAACAGCGTAATTTGCTGGATAAATCCGCTGATACGACTGTCAAAAGTCAGATAGTAATGTTATTTGTGTTACGCCACAGTGGGCTGATAAAATTGAATAAATACATGGGTATTGGTAAGTCCAGTTAACTTTACTATTTAAAATGTTACTAGTCTCTTTGGTTAATCCTGTTCACAAATGAACTTGGGGACACGTAAGCAAAGAAAAAGACAACATTCACCAATCATTAAATGAAGAAAAGGACCAAAATAGACCGCTGGTCGCCCTTTGATCAGGTCTGCGAGGAATAAAGAACATTTATTTAAAAATGCTACTAATATATAGCTACATATATGTACACGGAAGGGGACAAGACGATCTCTTATCCTCTCCGTCAGTCCTGATTAAAGTTAAAAGGCACACGGTGTCTCTAGCCTATCCTATCGCGCGTCGCTTAGCGGGTGCAGGTTTGGTTGAGGTATGCAGCCTTTCCCCTCCTTTCCCGGTCACGATCAGCGCACAATGTCAATTATTATTTAATTATCCATACGCGCACTTAACAAATATCGCCTGTCATTAATAGCTATTAGATTTTTGGCGTCTGTGGGTCGTCGTATGGTATTAAATAACAGTCACTTACTAAAATTACAGAAAATGAAATATAACGTGAATTCTATTCTGTCACTTATCAGTCGCGCCTAGTGTATTAATTAGTCAACGAAAACGTCTCTTCTTGTGTGGCAGAGCGGGGGGTAAATTATCATTAAACTGAACAACTGGTAAACAATTAGCTACGCGTTATTTTCCACTAGTCTTTAACAGCTAGACTTTAAGTGAATTATAATGGTAAACTTTAACACTTTAGCACGCTTAAGCACAAATTTATATTACCAGAAAATCAGAATGAAATCCCCACGAAGGCTATTAACACACCTTCCGCAATGGTTCTAGACTACGTGTTTAGACTATCCGAAAAATTCTGAGCGACAACTGATAACTGCTTTGGGAAGACACAGTTTATATACCATCCCGGTTATCTGCTCTCCAGAGGATGCTAATTTTCACACTTGTGCATAGCAGGGACAATTGGATGAGGTCCAGTGCGGATTCCGAGCAAACCGAAGTACTCAAGACCTAATCTTCACACTCAGACAGCTGAGTGAAAAGGCCCTTGAGTATAAGAGTGAGATCCATCTTTGTTTCATAGATCTGGAAAAGGCGTTTGACAGGGTCCCCTGGAGCAAACTTTGGGACTGTTTGGCAAGGAAGAATATTCCAGCACCTCTGATTCATGCTATACAGAGCTTCTACAAGTCTTGCAGAAATTATGTGAGGACAGCAAACCATAAGTCAGAAGAGTTCAGGACCACCACTGGTGTAAGACAAGGTGATATCCTATCACCTTACCTCTTCATACTCCTTATGGACGATGTCATCAAGGCATGTAAGGAGAGAACAAAAAAGTATTCAGTGGGGTACTGGAAGATGAGACAGGTCTATATTTCGGAGCTGGCATTTGCTGATGATGTTGCCCTGATTGCTAAATCAGAGGCACATCTCCAATCCAACCTGCAAGTCTGGAAGGAAGAGCTGGAGAAGAGAGGGATGGTCATAAGCAGCTCTAAAACAAAATCCATGGTGATATCACGAGAAGAAAGAAAACATCAGATTAAGTTGGGAGAACAGGTCCTGGAGCAGGTCGACCACTTTAAATATCTCGGAGCTATTATAGACCGAAAGGGAGGCATCAAAGAAGAGTTGGCCACTCGAAAAGCAGCGGCTGGGAGACTTTTTCAGGCCATAAATCGTGGATTCCTCAGCAAGAAAGAGGTTGGTAAGAAAACGAAGATGGCTGTATACCGCACCACCTATGTCCCAGTCTTGACATATGGATGCGAGTCGTGGGCAATGACTACAGCCCACGAGGGCCAGATCCAGGCCTCGGGGGTGAGGTGTCTGAGGAAGGTGGTTGAAGTGGCAGGGGGAGACATGGTCCGCGGCCGGACGATCCGTCAAGGCCTGGGATCCCATCCGCTGCAGACCCAGGTGGAACAGTCCCGGATAGGATGGTTTGGCCATGTCTGCAGAATGGGAGAAGATCGGCTACCACGACATGCATGGGAAACGGAGAGCCAGGGATCCAGACCTCCAGGACGGCCCGGAGTCCGCTGGGAGGACAACATTGGACAATCTTTGAGGGACCGAGGACTAGAATGGAACCAGGCCAGGAAGAAGACAGCTGATAGAATGGTCTGGCGCTCTCTCTTCCAAACCTCTACACCTCACGGTAGAAGGGGAACGACTAAGTAAGTAAGTAAGCATAGCAGGGAAATCAGAAACCTAAATTCCCAAGATAAAAGGTTTCCACGGTCGCTCTGTCGGCGTTGCTAATCGACAACAGAGACTTAAACCGTGTAACGGGTTCCCGTAGATTTCGCCCGCTTCTGGAGATCACAGAGTTATCTCCCCCTGTATGTACGAACATCAAAGGGTCCTCGGGGAAAATATTTTTGCCCGAACGACTCACTTCAAAAGGTCCGGTGTTATCCCACGTTCGTCTGTCTGATATCCCATGATTGGCAGATCAGCTCGCGTGAGAAACTCAGGTAAACAAACCATATTCGCTCCCTGTAATGACTGGCAGGTCACGGAAGTTGGTAAACGTTTTGTTTGTTTACGTCTCAAGGAAAAGAGGCGTGGATTAAAAAATGAGTAAACGCAGGTTGTCAATGCATGGCTTTGCTAGCGAATCATAGAACGCCACGAGGTCACGAAAGACTGTCAGATACTGTAGGCTATATTTCCATTATACGTCACACTATTCTACGCAAGCACCCATTTATAAATGACTGTAGCAATTTGGTTGTTTTTTTTTTTTTTTTGTTATACTATGTTTCAGTGCCATACAATAGGACTGACTTGACATTTGAGTTGAAGATTCTTATATTTGTTCTTATACTTAATTTCTCTTGATCTCCATATGTTTCCCAATGCAATGAACGCCCCTCTTATTCTTATTTTTACATCATTGTCTGTCCCTGCAACTGTGTCTATATTGCTGCCAAGATATGTTTGATTTTACATGCTGAAGGGGTATTTTTTCAAGTGCAATCTTGTTATGGTGTCCTGCATTTATTCTCATTTTCTTTGTCTTTTCTCGGTCTATTTTCAGACCCGCTTATCAAGTCATTTCATTCTGTCTTTCAACTGATTGTTCTTGTGAGATAAACAGCTAGGTCCTCAGCAAAATCTATAAGTTTTTTTCAGTCGTCAGCACAACGTTTATTCATATCACCACTCTCTACCATCTATTAGTTGTTCTGAGTTGATGTAGCCCCCTGGGTTTGCAAGAAAGCCATTTAAACACTGCCCCAAATAAGTAGAAGGGGTAGAAAAAGTGAAAACCCTAAACTCGAAAGATCGGAAAACATGCACACATCTTCACTAGCGATGTTATTGTCTTGGCTACTGGACAAGCAGCTATATCAAAGCTTGTGTTACGTGTTGGACGTGACGATTATCGAACGGGCGATACCGTCGTCCGTATTTTTTTCACCACCAATCCACAAGTCGCAAGGTTAGTCCTGGCCTCTTTCAATACCAAACCACAAAATTAGATGCTCACAAATATCGATTAAATAACACATGAGTAAACTAGATTGCTTGGGTAACTCTTCTGTTTTGAGCCACAGTGCTGCGTACCTCTCGTTTGGTCACCAATTTTCTCACACCCACAGTGAGCTTGTGTTTGTGAAGTGCTGAGTGGCCATGAACATTGAGGCAGAGGCAAGCGGTTCCAACTGAAGAGCTATATTATTCCTCACTGAGTAGGAGCCCCTCTACGATCTTTGTTTTTCTGGCACAACCCACTTGTTACAAAAGAATACACGCGAACATTTATTTTTTTCAAACCGATGCTTCAAGTGAAAGTGTGTTTGTCTGATGTCTTCGAGACACCAGATCGTGTACGGACCGCAAATAAAAATTTTTACTAGCACAAGAAGTTAATATACTCTGGTGCTGTATCAGGAATACTGGGTTAACTATCGTAGTGGTAAGTATTACATTTATTTATGTCTTTATACCGATCAATTTGTTGTTTAGTTGTTTTGATTAGAATAACCGTTTATTTCTTCTCTACTATTCATTTTATTTTCCCTGTATGGGTTTCATAAGCTGTGATTCGCAGACTTCAATGGGGTCCGTGAATGGATTATTTGGAGGTCCATGTGCATAATCTACAACCCTACACTTTTTTCCAAGAAAGGGCCCGTAGCCTTATCGGACAATCAAAGGGGTCCATATCCTTCATCGGACAGGGTACATAGCCTCCATCGGACAATCAGAGGGGTTAGTGAACTCCATCGGACAATCAAAGGAGTCCATAGCCACCATCAGATAATCAGAGGGATCCATAGCCTCCATCAGACAAAGGGGTCCATAGCCTCCATCAGACAATCAAAGGAGTCCCTAGACTCCATCGGACAATCAAAATGGTCCATAGCCTCCACATGACAATCAAAGGGGTCCATAGCCTCTATCGGACAATCAAATGGTGGCACAGAAAAGGTTAAGAAATCCTGCTCTACAGGGTGATTCAAAAGCCACCTCTAATTTTTAAACTATTATTTCTTTCATCCTATCCAACTAATTTATATGAAACAAAAGTCAAAATAAAGACAACTGCCAGTTTATTATATAAAATGATTTGTCACATTAATATTACAACTCGAAGTGAGATGGGTCTGTTCAACACATAACTTCTTAGGGCCGAAACACTTGTTCGACGGGGGGACTACTTCTGATGATCAGATTGCCTCCTGTTGTATCGCCCTGTATAGAGTTTCCTATCTTAGCGAGCAGCAATTTTTGTTGTACCTTAAAACATGTTTATTGGCCAATTTTAGATGTTACTTTATTTCTGGGAATATAAAATAAAAACATAAACCTTATTTGTCAAATAGCAGTTATTTTTCGTTCTTTTCATTGTTTCATGTATTGTTTCAGTGGATACAAGTGGTGATATAACAAAATGCAATAGTGAGTGACATTTCGATCACCTTTATAATTATGCTGCTATTTTGTTATCTTGTACATACTTTTATTTTTCTAGTCACGCGTTCTTTCTCCTCTTCTTCCGTTAGGCAGCTTCCGGCACCCATATTTATTGTCAGTAACATCATGTTTGAGACTGCAATTAGTCTGTTCTTGTGTCTTGTTCTGTTATCACGTGTTGTATATTTTCTGCTATCACGTGTTGTATATGTTCTGCTATCACGTGTTGTACATTTCGGTAGTGTGACAACAATAATAAATAGGATGATGTTAATATTGTAAACCACTAGCTAGACCGGTGTAGCGAAAGGTTTTTCTGGTGTGATGATAGTGGTAGAGAAGAAGTAGAATTTCTCTCCAGAAAGTATGAAGTCCCAGTGCCAGAGAAGTACACTGGTATCACAATTGAGTTACGGCTGTGAATACTCTGAGCTGGACAATAGATTTAGGCTTCAAAAGTATGCTGCGCCACTTTCGCTATAGTAACCCTATGTGATAATATAATTAACTTAGAAAAAGTAACTCAAAGTTTAACAGTTAAAAATTTACCGAGTCAAATGAGTACAATTTCATAATTTATTATGTACATCTATCTAGCCTTCAAATGAGAAATGGGTGTTGGAAGATGGTAAAATGTATGATTATTTATATTTACAAATTAAAATAAATAATAGTAAAAAGTCTTGGATGTATCTTCCAATGAAATTATAAAGTCTGTCACAGTAGTTTGATAATTCTTGCTATCTAGTCTCTAGCCTCCTAGAGCTCGATCAGGAACGATCATAAAACCTGGAACAAAAGGTAATAGGTGGCCATGGTGTTCCAACAATCTCACCTACAACGGATGTTCATGAGGCGACCATGTCTTCAGTATTTGTATATAAATGAATGATTCATGGTAGTATGTTACAGAGATAGCATGATAAGATAATGTCTACTGTGCAGAAGATAACAAAATACATGAATAAATCACATGTTATGATACATGGGTATGATATAACCTTTTCCTTCCACTTATGGATGCCAAGTCACTTCTGTACTTGCTGGTATGTCGTAAGCTTCCAGGCAAGAACTAGCCAGGATATATTTGGCTAACCAATTAATTGTTATGCTTCCTGACAATGCCGGTGGAGGTTATCTCTAGTTAGCGTCCTTGGCTTCCTGTATACCCTTTTTATTATGTCTGATACAATCAAATCGTAAACAAAATCTGAAATAAAATGATATTAGTCATACATATATCTTTAATAAACTTACATATATCTTTAATAAACTTACATACCCTCTAGGATTAATAAGCGCACAGTGAGGCTGTATCTGATGAAGTATATCTGCCCTGCATGCAGCGTGAAAAAAAACTTTTCTTGCAGATACTATCTTCCAGTCTCTCACTCTGGCGTCTGGATTTTGTGTGTGTGATTTTTAAACGGGCCGCTCTGTCCTTATATTTGGGCGACTCTCCCGTACGAGAAAGCACCGTCTGAAGTCTGCTTAAATTTTCGCTTAATCTCTTGGTTTTAGGCGATCTGTGCTTTATCTGTACATGTTTTCTCTTCTTGTCACTACACACTTATATCTTTCCTTCCTTCCTAGGTATCCTTTCATTTTCCCCATATGAAGCTTTCATTCTATTCAAGTTTTATCGAAATCCGTTGAGGTATGTAGTCTAGTTATTGTCACGTAGGTCTTTATATCATTAAATTACCTACATCTTCTTCCTATTCTCTCACCCGAATCCTTTTATTTTATTATCTTTCCTTACTTGTTTTTCCTGTATTTTTCGCATCACTCGTTTGCGAAAAATATTTTCTTCAGTATTTTCAAACTTTACCTTGTGTTTTTCTCATACTGGGATACGTAGTTCTATTACATAGATGTCAGTGAACGAAGCTGTGACTTTCGCTTCTATCAGACCCGAAATGGCAGACAGTTGTCTGAATTTTCCAGCAAACACGCGCGGTGGCTTCGGGCTGAGCGCTCAGGTAGGCGTTAAAACTGTCACCTACACGGCGTAGAGCAGACATATAGTCTGGGAAAACGTAGCTCTCGGGAAACTTTCCTAGCGTGAAGTGTGATCTGTCACCGCCTCCCCCGCTCAGAAATGGAAATCGGGAGAGGAAGGTGCCAAGACACTCCGGGGCAGTTACGTCACGCGTTAAGCTGACGTAAACGTTGGGAGTAGGGGAGATAATTTCGCTTGGCGAAATAAGTTAGGATCCTTTGTCTGGTTTTAAAATATTAACCTAGTTTGAAACTTTATTTTCATTCTTGTCTCAATAAATCGCAGTAGACAGGTGGTTCGCGAAGAGTAGAGCTGTATAAGCGAAGTTTCTTAGTTTGTTGCGACAATTTGTCGAACTTCTAGACTTCCATAAATATAAGCGTATAATTCTTAATTGTGCGATACCCTGAAGTGCTGTGTTTGAGGTAATATATATTATATCTAGTATTTTGTGAAATGATAAAGTGTTAAGTCGCTTATTTCATATTTCATTAGTTAGATTTTGCGCAGAGTGCCAAATTTATGGTTTGTATTATTTTCTAGTGACGCATACAGTGGAAATACATAATAAATTATATCTTTAGCTTACTAAAACTAGTAGCTATAAGGAATTTAATTTAACGGCTAATACTCAGTCGAGAATATTTTATATCAAACTTATAAAATGCTAGATGCGACATCAGTGAATAGTGACGGAATACGCACCATATTCCTAATTCCTGATGATCGATTTTATATAACTTATTTCACCGGAAGTTTAAATAATAAGTCAAGCTGTAGGCTTGCTGTTTTAAATGTAAGTTATATTGAGTACATATATGTAAATTATTTGATATGTGTTCTTTTTTTTTATATAGTGAAACGGTGGTACCCAACTTGCCAGAGTTTAGTAGCCTGAGAGACATATTTGTGAGAAGCATAGACATTTCCTATCTTTAACCACGTGGGTTTTTTTTTTGTTTCAAGTAACACGGGTCTGACAGTGCATAAGCCATCAGAGAGAGACAGTAATAGCAATCCCACTAACGGTTTCTAAAGACTAGAAATATATATTGGGCTTTTGAACCAGTTCATATTGCTCCACAAATTTAGATGTACATGCTGCCTGGCGGCGAAAATATTACAAGAAAAACATTAACATTCCGACAGAGTTTTGACTAGTACTGTGGTGACCAAATATAGTAACTTCCTGAAAGTAGACACCGATCTGACATTCCTTAAATTCTAGAAACCAAAGCTAATGACATTGTGCTCTGCTAACTTTCGTGCCTGGACAATATTTTATGTGACTTAATCAGACATTCGAAAACTTAGAACACCCAAGGAATCGTTCCCTGAGACAGAGAGTTCAGTACGTCTTTTGGAACTGGGGGTTTCTTGGTCGCTGACTGCATTTTTCGGGTCTGTGTGAAGGTCCTAGAATTATTATGTTCCCAGAGGCAGCGAGCAAAGTTGTGAGTATATATGTGTGAGAAAGGCCATGGCTGGATGAATGAGAGTACACAGGTCTGAGTGTTATTTTACCGGTGTATTATTGTCACCCATTTGCTGTCTTAAATGTTTAAATCTGCAGAATTCGTTAAAAATGCTAGAGTTTCTTTTTTTCTTAGGCTAAATCAGATTATCCAACTCTGTTCATACATTTACGAGAAAGAAAGAAACCTCTTAGACTCAACCCTATGTATCTATAACTCTTTGGGCCATCATCTGTTCTCTTAACGGGGCTGTGGGCTAAACCTAGAGTAAGATTCTAACGGGCTATCATCCTTGTAGCATTTTCCTTGAATTCCATGACTATTTGTATATGTTTTTCCTTTATGTATTTTTTGGTGTTGTGAGAAATTTTGATATGATAATTAAAATATCTCTCTTGAACAAAAAAACCAGTGCGTTGGTCAGCTCGATCCCAATTATCGGTATAATCATTGTTATAGATTTTCCAAGTCTGTGTGTTTAACTGTCGTCACGTGTATGTGCGTGCCCGTGAGAAGATAGAGATTTATGTAATATATATCTGTGGTATAGACTGTCGGACTGTGTAAAAGTCGTCGTAGAGGATAGGTGAGAGAGAGAGAAGAATTCTTTTTTCGCTTTCAGCGACAGCCTCTATACCACTGTCTATCATCTCACCTGTGTGGAAATTCTATTGTTTTACTAATTCACACTGGGACTCTCACTCATTTCAAGCTATTCAGAAGGGACCCACCCAAGTCTTAATACTCCTATCGAAAATCTACGACAGTTATAATAAATTTTTAAAGATTATGAGCTAACTTTTAGCAGATTTGATGACGATGAAAAATATTAATTATTTTTAAAACTACTTACAGTTGAATAATATCCCTTTGGATATCACTCATATTTTATCTCCATATGTAAATTATTATAGTTGTAATATCTTTCAACCAGGCTTGCTCTTGTAGCTTTAGATTTTCTTTCCTGCCAATGCAAATTTTTAAGGTCGGCCATGTGTCGTGAAACATTCTAAATCCACATATATAAATTAAAAGGTAAATGTAAAGCCTAACACATAAATTCAATAAAAGGGAAAGAAGAATGGTAAAGAACAGTGCTGTCACAATGACTGTACTCGAGATCCCCCTTTTTCTGCTTCGTCTGCATATTCTCAGGTTTTCACGTTTACTAGTAAAGCCTACAGCAGCATACACGCGTTTCAACAAAACAATAAAACGTGTACTGTATTTCTTAGAAAACCTTGAGATACGCAAGCTGCGTAATGACCTAGATTAATATTCCATTAATTTCATTTTATACACTACGTTAACATAAACGAAAAGACAGATGGAATTAGGATAGAGAGAGGGAGGACTGAAAGCAGGAACGCCGGCAACACTAACACGCGTCTCGCGATATACAATTAATGCCACCCCCAACGCGAAAGGCATGAAGCACTAGTTTTTTTTTCTTTCAAATAGACAGTGATAAAAAACACTACCCATAAGAGAGTTAGGTTTAAAAACCTGTAAAATGCTTATTAGGAAACATGACATTATACTGGTTTACGTTTGAAAGCCTGACAGTACAGCAGACACCCTAAAGTTTGGAAGTGAGGAGGTGGTAACAGCATGACTATCCTAGAAGAAAATACATATTTTGAACGCCGCCACTTAGCTCCCTTAAAACTTATATATTTGGGTTCCTTAGGACTTGCTGACAAAGAATATGTTAAGTGTTACGAAAATAGTCTAGGAATTAACAAATTATAGCCAAAAGAAAATAGTGAACTCCGCCAATGCCGGTCCCAAGCCCGGATGAAAAAGGAGGAGGGCGGCCTGCATGGAGGCCGTAAGGAGGCAGCCCCTCCACCATGCAAAGGCACAACAGGCCAATCACCTGTTTGCTTTAAATCATGATTACGCGAACTACAAGAGAGAAAACCGGACTGATTCTAAAGGCGACGAACTGGAACGGACTACGGACTACGACTTATGGAACTTGGACCACAAGAAGTATAAATGGGAAGGAAGAGGAGCTGGTGGAAGAGATGAAGAAAGCAAAACTAGAAATCCTGGCTATAACGGAAACGAAGAAAAAAGGACAAGGAGTCATGGATCTCGATGGCAACATGTTGCTCTACAGTGGTGTACCCATATCTGAAAGGGCTAAAGGGGGCGTGGGTTGCATTGTGGCCCAAAATCAAAAAGATAGTATCAAGGGATGGAACTTTGTCTCGGAGCGCATTATGGTTGTAAAACTAAAAGAAGGAGAAACCATAGTCAACCTGGTCATAGTGTATGGGCCAAATGAGGATGAGAGAGCAGAGGTCAAGGAGGAATTCTTCGAGCTGCTTCAAAGGACAGTGGATGACTGCCTAGATGAAGTTATTATGCTCGGAGATTTTAATGCCAGAGTTGGAAATGACCATGCTAGATGGGGTGGAGTTATCGGAAGATATGGAGAAGATACTCTCAATGACAATGGAAAGTGACTCCTTAGATTCTGCAGTGAGCAGAATCTGATCATTACAAACACAAAGTTCCCCCATAAGCGCATACATGCATACACTAGATGTGAACCAACCAAGAATGAGAAGTCAGTGATCGACTATGCCATTGTTCGGAGAAGCTCATTCAGATATGTGCGAGATGCAAGAGTCTGGAGGGGGCCAGAGATTGGAAGTGATCACTACCTGCTAACAATCAAACGAACAACTGAAAGAGTTGCTCAGCCTAGGAACTGCCCAACATCACGCAAGAAACCAAGTAAACGAGCAGGAGAAATGAGCATTAGGACCTACAAGCTGAGAGAGCCAGAAATTAAGACCAGATATCAGGGGCTTATTGCTACAGCAGTGAGCAACACAGAAGAACGACCTGATGACTTGGAAACCCTCTGGAATAAATTCAAGGATATCATAAAGACAGCTGCTGCAGAAGCATGCGGTGAAGTCCGACTTGGGAACCAGAGAAAGAGGACACCTTGGTGGACATAGGAAGTCAAAGAGAAAATAAGAGAGAAGAAAATGGCATGGAAACAATACTTAGGAGCTAAAAACACAACAGGACAAATGGAAAAAATATAGAGAATATGTGACACTCAGAACAGAAGCAAAGAACAAAGTGCTAGCAGCAAAACAGAAGTCCTGGGAAGAATTTGGAGAAAAGCTAGAAAAAGATGCACAAGAAAACCAGAAATTGTTCTATAAGACCCTAAAGAACATGAGGAAAGAAAAACAATGCCCTCTCAAATTTATAAAGGACAAGCAAGGCAAATTGCTTACTGCCCCGAAGGAAGTAATGGAAAGATGGAAAGAATATTTCTCAGAACTCCTGGATGGTGAGCATGATGAAGCATCAGAAATGATAACCACTGACACAGAAGAGGAAACCAATGATGGTGAAGATGACATAAAGATGGAAGAACTGAGGGCAGCACTAGAGAAAATCAAGATGGGCAAAGCAGCAGGGCATGATGGTATAACACCAGAAATGGTTAAGTACATGGGAGCATCAGGCGACCTATTACTCTTAAAGGTCCTACAGGCAGCATGGTGCAACAAGACCATACCAAAGGATTGGGAGATTGCCATCATAACACCAATTTTCAAAAAGGGTGACAATCGACAATGTGGAAACCATAGAGGCATATCCCTTCTCAGTGTCCCTGGTAAAATCTACTCTAGAATCCTAGAGCAGAGACTCCGACGCCTAGCTGAGCCACAATTGGATGAGGTCCAGTGCGGATTCCGAGCAAACCGAAGTACTCAAGACCTAATCTTCACACTCAGACAGCTGAGTGAAAAGGCCCTTGAGTATAAGAGTGAGATCTATCTTTGTTTCATAGATCTGGAAAAGGCGTTTGACAGGGTCCCCTGGAGCAAACTTTGGGACTGTTTGGCAAGGAAGAATATTCCAGCACCTCTGATTCATGCTATACAGAGCTTCTACAAGTCTTGCAGAAATTATGTGAGGACAGCAAACCATAAGTCAGAAGAGTTCAGGACCACCACTGGTGTAAGACAAGGTGATATCCTATCACCTTACCTCTTCATACTCCTTATGGACGATGTCATCAAGGCATGTAAGGAGAGAACAAGAAAGTATTCAGTGGGGTACTGGAAGATGAGACAGGTCTATATTTCGGAGCTGGCATTTGCTGATGATGTTGCCCTGATTGCTAAATCAGAGGCACATCTCCAATCCAACCTGCAAGTCTGGAAGGAAGAGCTGGAGAAGAGAGGGATGGTCATAAGCAGCTCTAAAACAAAATCCATGGTGATATCACGAGAAGAAAGAAAACATCAGATTAAGTTGGGAGAACAGGTCCTGGAGCAGGTCGACCACTTTAAATATCTCGGAGCTATTATAGACCGAAAGGGAGGCATCAAAGAAGAGTTGGCCACTCGAAAAGCAGCGGCTGGGAGACTTTTTCAGGCCATAAATCGTGGATTCCTCAGCAAGAAAGAGGTTGGTAAGAAAACGAAGATGGCTGTATACCGCTCCACCTATGTCCAAGTCTTGACATATGGATGCGAGTCGTGGGCAATGACTACAACCCACAAAAGCCAGATCCAAACCTCAGAAATGAGGTATCTGAGGAAAGTGGTTGAAGTAACAAGAAGAGACATGGTCCGCAACCAGACGATCCGTCAAGGCCTAAAATCCCATCCGCTGCAGACCCAAATAGAACAGTCCCAACTAAGATGGTTTGGCCATGTCTGCAGAATGGGAGAAGATCGGCTACCACGACAAGCATGGGAAACAAAGAGCCAGGGATCCAGACCTCCAGGACGACCCAGAGTCCGCTGGGAGGACAACATTAGACAATCTTTGAAGGACCGAGGAATAGAATGGAACCAGGCCAGGAAGAAGACAGCTGATAGAATGGTCTGGCGCTCTCTCTTCAAAACCTCTACACCTCACGGTAGAAGGGGAACGACTAAGTAAGTAAGTAAGAAAATAGTGAGGGTGTCAGACAACACCAAATAATAATCGCACAGTGGCATGTTTTGAAACCACCATTTTACGGGAAATAGGCCACCATGTTAAATCCTATTTGATTGGATAGAAGTAAATGTAAGGCGAAACACGATTAGTCGGACTACAAATACTAATTTTTTGTTGTTAGGGGAAACGGTAGTAGGGGTACTTTTTTTGAAAAGCTGTGTAAACATGGCCCGATTGGTTAGACCCGCCAATATAGTCAATTAGGAGCGTCAGTTCAGTGCCACATTTTAAAATAAACTTACTCAGAAACAGTGCGTTGAGAACCAGCTTATATTTTTTCTAAATAAAAGCCTGGGACAGCGGCAGATCGGATTTTGTGCCATATTCATCGCCAGTCAACGTATTTGTGTATTATTTCCATGAATTGTGGTAAGCTTGACATATTTGATATCTTTTTAATGAAAATTGAATGTAAATTGATAATTTATGTCTGTATATGTGTGTGGTTCAGTAGCAAACATGAGACAAAGCCTAGATACTGCTCCAACCTGAACAGAACGTGTCGGAGAAAAGAAAACTGCATGGAATTGCCAAACAGTACACTGACACCTATCTTATTGACTAGAAAGAACTAATGCTGGAATTGCAGAGGCGTAGTAACCATTAGGGAGGAGTATACTGGTGTAAATTGTTTCAGATGAAGCTAGCAGTTGGCCTACCGCTCTGAACTCAGTGTTTGTTATGTATTGTGTTCAGTGTGGAAATCGATTATAAATTAGTTCTGAAATAGGAGGTACAACCTTCTTGTTTCAGGGACCGTGGTCCTAAGTTATTGAAGCAGCACCTGGTCTGAGTTTTGCTGAATCCAGAGGCTGACAGCATACTCCTTGGTCCAGATAGCGACCAGTGAGGTGTCTCCAGAACACAATGAAGCAATCGAGCAGAGGAGTCTTTTCCTGCCGCCATCACGAAAGATAAGCTTCTGTGGCCAGAGCAGCTCAACATTATGTGCCCCCCCCCCTCAAAAATTGACATTATATTAAACACAGAGGGACAATAAATTGTTTCAAATGACAGGAACTGTGAACTTTTCCCAATACTATTTCCACGATAATCAAACCATTGAAGTCATGATGACAAACAACAATCTAGCTTGAAAAACAAAACCAGTATTACCTCATAGTACTACTTCACAACTTACACACATAGGATAATACTAATAAAATATGTCAATACAAAGATCATATTTATAAACTGTGTACATACTACTTGTAATTACATTTGATTGTGATTCCTGGTCCACTGTGTAGTTGAATCAGGATATCTATTATTGAAAGGAATTAATACATATATTTTTAAACTTAAACACTTGACTCATTTAAGATAGTCTTATAGAGTGTTATATGTGTGTGAGTGTCATAGTGTTGTAAAGTGTTGTGGAATAAATTAAATTGTTTATCTGTCTGTTGTTGTTGTGACTTACACTTCATCATTTTCATAACCCTAGACATTCAACGTAGTCATCACAATATTCCAGAATAATTCTGACTGAGGTATAAATGTGGTAGCAAGTAAGGTCATCTGTAATACACCACACTTATTAGATACAGATACCTTCACAGCTGATCTCAGTCAGTACACTAAGTCCCCTATAAATATTAATATCATCCCACTTTACCACACCATGTTTCACATATTTGCTCCCTTCTTCACTTTCCCCAATGCTGTTCGGCTAGGCAAGACGCAAATTTGTCAGCCACGTTCAAAGCAAGTCCCACCGCGTTGTCCCTTCACCCTTATCTCTCTGTGTGTGTGTGTGTGTGTGTGTGTGTGTGTGTGTGTGTGGCGTTACACATATTTTCACAAACAAAGCAAGTGGTACCAAATCTTGCTACAACCCGTCAAAAGCCACATGGAGAAATGAAGATAGCAACTGCCGGTTAGAACATGTCCTAGATATGGAGGTTAACAAAATAGTACACTGTACATAACTGCACAGTTTATTAGGCTAGTACAAAGAAGCGTACTTTAACGACTCTTCTTCTTCTTCGATCCTTAACCACCGACCGTCAAAGCAGTCAGTGGCCATCACGCCTAGTGGCGTCTTGTAGGGCAACAACAAATTGATTCCACTTTGCACGGTCGGTGGCCATCCTTCGTACAGTGCCCCAACTCTGGTTCATTCTTTGCATCTCAGCCTCCACAGTCCTCCGCCAAGTTGTTTTTGGTCGACCTCTCTTTCGCTTTCCTTCAGGGGTCCAAAGCATAGCTGTTCTTGTGATGGCATCGGGGTCTCTTCTGAGGACATGACCAACCCAGCTCCAGCGTCTGCCAGCTATGATGGTGTGCATGTCCTCTTGCTTGCTACGAGTTAGCAGATCTTGGTTGGTGATGGTATTCGGCCAAAAGATGCGGTGAAATTTTCTTAGGCATGTTGTGTGAAAAGAGGACAATTTTGACATTTCCTTCTCTGTGACTCTCCAGCATTCCGCACCATAGAGAAGCACAGAAAGCACGCAACTCTGGTATAATCTTAATTTTGTGCTTGTGCTGTATTGGGGGGACTTCCAGATGTTATTTAGGCTAAAGAAGGCTGTTCTTGCCTTATTCATTCTGATGTTGATGTCTTTGCCTGCCCCACCGTCTGGTGTTACTATGCTTCCTAGGTATGTGAAGGTATCTGTCTGTACCAATTGCTGATTCCTTACTGATATGGGCTCAGGGTTGCTCACATTGAGCGTCATGACCTCAGACTTCTTTAAATTGATGTTCAAGCCCACCTGCTGGCTAAATTTATTAAGTCTATCCGTTTTTTCCTGGATGTGTTGATGTGAATGTGTAGAAAATGTAGTCCATCTTATTCCTCTTGGACTGCCCTCTGTTGTCTGGCGCATCACCCAGTCTATGACTGTTAAAAAAAGAGTGGTTGATAAGGGGCATTCCTGTCGTACTCCTGTCTTCACCTCAAAGGTTAGGTTGCTCTGCCCAACACTACACGTAAAGTTGGCATAGAGGCTTTTTATGATTGACACTATGCAGCTTGGAATTCCATAAGCCCTCAGTGTTTTCCATAAACTGTCCCTATGTATGCTGTCAAAAGCCTTTTCAAAATCAACAAAATTTATGTAAAGCTGTCTTTGCCATTCTGAGCACTGCTCTATAATGTTCCTGAGAGTGAATATATGGTCTACACATCTTCTGTTCTTTCTAAATCCTGCTTGTTCTTTCCTCCGTTTGTAGTCTACTGCAAATTTGTCAGCCACGTTCAAAGCAAGTCCCACCGCGTTGTCCCTTCACCCTTATCTGTGTGTGTGTGTGTGTATATATATATATATATATGTGTGTGTGTGTGTGTGTGTGTGTGTGTGTGGCGTTACACATATTTTCACAAACAAAGCAAGTGGTACCAAATCTTGCTACAACCCGTCAAAAGCCACATGGAGAAATGAAGATAGCAACTGCCGGTTAGAACATGTCCTAGATATGGAGGTTAACAAAATAGTACACTGTACATAACTGCACAGTTTATTAGGCTAGTACAAAGAAGCGTACTTTAACGAGCTTGATCTGAATTCTGACTCCCCCATCCCAGAGAGAAATTGTTTTTGTTTAAATTAAATGTTCTCCAACTCGTTTCTTCGTTTTGGGGCAGTTTAAATTAAGTGTTCTCCAACTCGTGTCTTCATTTTGGGGCACACCATAGCGTTCAGATTAAATATTATGCCATCTCCGTATCTAGGGTCGGCAGCAATGGACATCCATTTCTAGATCTTCCGTTGACGATAGTTTCATTCCGCTGTTTCGTGTAGGTGACGTATAATGTAAATAAAGCCTGCTGTATCCGACAGTCTTCCGTGACCATGCCGTAGTTCTATGATTCGTTCGCGAAATCAAACATTTGACAGACTGCATTACTCATACTTTTATCCACGCCTCTTTTTCTTGTTAAGTAAACAACAGACATATTAACAACTTCCGCGACCTGCCAGCATAAAAGGCAGCGAGCTCTGATTTGTTTACCTAAGTTTCTCCCGCGAGCGGGTCTGCCAATCATCAAGATAGCAGACAGACGCACGTGAGATAAACAACTAACCCTTTGATCTTCAGATACAGAGAAATCTCTGAGCCGAGTAACATTTCATCTCGAGACGCGAGCGATTTTGAAAGAAACCCCGTTATCGACGCGAGTGCCTTTGATGTCGAGCAAGCAGCGTTCGACGAGAAAAACGGTGGCCGGCTTAGAAGACTTTTATCTGGTCCACAGTTTCTCAATTCTCTAGTTCGCACGTTCATGCAAAATTAACACCATTAGGGATCTGAGAGCAAATGAATATATATATATATATATAAACAACGGTTCCTTAAACTCACTGATCAGTTGTCGCTCAGAATTTTGGATAATCTAAGCTCGTTGATCTAGAAACATTGTGGAAGTGTGTCATTAGCATTTCGTGGGGATTGTTTCATTTCTGATTGTTGTAATAGAAATTAGCATTTACGTGATTTAATTTGTTAAGTTTACCATTATAATTCACTGTGATTTAGCGTTAAAACTAGCGAAATAAGTAACTATTTTTTTTTGCCAGAAGATACGGTAGTTGACTGATTAAGTGTTAAGCGTGACTATAGTGGCCGAATAGGATTCTCGTTTATTTCATTTTTGTGTTTTATAGTAAATGACTATTGTTATACCTTATGACTAAACTAACAGGCGCCGACAATAAAATAACTATTAACGACAGACGATATTTGTGCACGTAGGGGTAAATAAAACAATAGTTGACAGTGTGAGCTGATCGTTAACGCGCAGATGGGGCGGGAAGGTGCATGCCTTGGTCCAAACCTGAAAGCGCAGCGCGGGCGAAAAGCTGACCGCATAGTTGTAAATAAAGTCACCGTGTGCCTTTTAACTTTAAGCAGGACTGCCGGAGAGGGAAAGAGATCATCTCGTCCCCGTCCGTGCACATATAGAATAATAGCATTTCTTTTTCATAATGTCTTGTTTATTTCTTGCAGACCTGACAGAGCGGCCAGCGGTTTTGTTTCTTTATTATTGTCTCCAGTTACTGATGGGATTTATGTTGTCTTCTTCGTGGCTTACTATTACAAAGTCCATGTTGTGAACAGGACTGGCTAAAAGACAAATAAAACATTTATCTATTAAGTTTAACTGGACTATTAATTCCCAGATATATTTTTCCAATTTATCAGCCCACGGGAGTGGTATATGCAATAATAGCAACATCTAACTTTTGACAGACGCAGCACTGGATTTATTAAGAAAGTTGTGCTGTTTCAAAATCGGCACTCACCACAGAGCCAGCCGATAGGATTTACCAATCAATTACTTACCATCATCAGTAACAATGTTTAGCAACTAGCTGTGTCCAAATACCAGAAGTATTTGTTTTTCCATTCTTTGATGTGAACACTAGATCTCGATTTTTTCTACCATTAACTATTCGAGGTGACACTATCGATCCAGGATTGCCTCACCAAACTTGGCGTCCACCTTATAAAGTTATTGTCAAGGCTGGACTGGGGCCAAATTTGGCACTAAACCCTGACATTATCAATATCAATAAATATATTCAGGATAACTGTACATTCCAGGAAATATCACCAAGATTAGGTAAGGAGAGAGAGAAAGAGAGAGCGTGGCCACGTATGTCAGAGAGAGAGAGATTGAATATTTTCTTGTTACGGTAGATTGTACCAAACTAGTTATTTTGCTTTTAACAATTGTTTACTTTACGGAGTAGCACGTATTAGGAATTTTGTTCTCTTTACGGTCTATACTGTAACCTAGTGCTAAACCTTTAACCTTTTGGGGTTATTAACTTATTGGGTTCTTATCTTCTCAAAGGAGGGGAGGGCACGGGTATTCTGTCATTTCTCTATATATATGTAATTTTGATTTATTTGATTCTTTTAGATATTCGATGTTGTAAAGTTTAATGATAATAAACAACAAAAGAACTAAACTTTGTCAAGATTGTCTGATACTAAATTATAGTCGTACAGATAGGCTGGACTATAGAAACTACTCAGTCCAGAGACAGATCTTCTCCTTAACTATTCACTCGTGAAAATCTATTTCTTACACCTTTCTCACGTATTATCACCATCTCCTATACTCAGGCGGGATCTTACATAACTTAAAACCTATCTAAGCATGACAGTATATATCCCTTGAAATTACTCCCCAGTCAAAGTGCTATCATCATGTTGCCCGTTTTCCCTGATCTTTGCCTTCATCTATGGTTTGTTTCTCTATAAATCCGGCATTTTTATTGTCAAACTTCGATCTCTTTCATTAGGTCTCATTTAATTATCATTTGCCTGAGGGAAGGAGTTAAAAGGTATGTCATGCTGGGCCCGGAGCAGCAAAAGAACTTTAAGTACTTCACTTAATGCATGCTACTTATATTGTCAGTTTTTATTTTATATTTTTAAATGTATATTTCTGTTTCTCTCTATCTCAGTCCGGTTCGATCCTGCCATTGATATGGCACGATCCTGAACTTAAACTATCTCAATTTATGCGAAACTGAAATAACACGCGCTGGGTCAAAATGCAGCAAAAATCGCTACTCAAATTAACATTCATAGTTTCATGTTTTTATTTTGTTTCTATTTTTTGTGTTATTTTTCTTATGCTTTTTTATGAACACTTTTATTCATTTTTATTTTAATCTGATTTGCCGAAGCATTCCTCCTAAGTGCAGCGTACTGAATTGCTATGGAGAAGTTGATCGCAATTTCAAATTACTCGCCGGCCTCTTTAATGTAAACCTCTGATAAATCGCCACTGAAAATGTTTTGTCCACGTTGAAGAGTTGAAGGCAAACGTTCAAAAGGAAGACAGCGATATAAGTGGTAAGATATCACCAAGAGACGGACAGGAGTCTATCAGAGTACGCCGTCAAGACAAGAGACAGAAGACATTTGAGATCCATTGTAACCGACCTTCGTTGTAGAGATAGCAACTGATGATGATTCTCTTCTTCTTCTTCTTCGATCCTTAACCACCGACCATCAAAGCAGTCAGTGGCCATCACGCCTAGTGGCGTCTTGTAGGGCAACAACAAATTGATTCCACTTTGCACGGTCGGTGGCCATCCTTCGTACAGTGCCCCAACTCTGGTTCATTCTTTGCATCTCAGCCTCCACAGTCCTCCGCCAAGTTGTTTTTGGTCGACCTCTCTTTCGCTTTCCTTCAGGGGTCCAAAGCATAGCTGTTCTTGTGATGGCATCGGGGTCTCTTCTGAGGACATGACCAACCCAGCTCCAGCGTCTGCCAGCTATGATGGTGTGCATGTCCTCTTGCTTGCTACGAGTAAGCAGATCTTGGTTGATGATGGTATTCGGCCAAAAAATGCGGTGAATTTTTCTTAGGCATGTTGTGTGAAAAGAGGACAATTTTGACATTTCCTTCTCTGTGACTCTCCAGCATTCCGCACCATAGAGAAGCACAGAAAGCACGCAACTCTGGTATAATCTTAATTTTGTGCTTGTGCTGTATTGGGGGGACTTCCAGATGTTATTTAGGCTAAAGAAGGCTGTTCTTGCCTTATTCATTCTGATGTTGATGTCTTTGCCTGCCCCACCGTCTGGTGTTACTATGCTTCCTAGGTATGTGAAGGTATCTGTCTGTACCAATTGCTGATTCCTTACTGATATGGGCTCAGGGTTGCTCACATTGAGCGTCATGACCTCAGACTTCTTTAAATTGATGTTCAAGCCCACCTGCTGGCTAAATTTATTAAGTCTATCCGTTTTTTCCTGGATGTGTTGATCTGAATGTGCCAGCAGTGCAATGTCATCTGCATATTCCAGATCTTCCAATGTAGAAAATGTAGTCCATCTTATTCCTCTTGGACTGCCCTCTGTTGTCTGGCGCATTACCCAGTCTATGACTGTTAAAAAAAGAGTGGTTGATAAGGGGCATCCCTGTCGTACTCCTGTCTTCACCTCGAAGGTTAGGTTGCTCTGCCCAACACTACACGTAAAGTTGGCATAGAGGCTTTTTATGATTGCCACTATGCAGCTTGGAATTCCATAAGCCCTCAGTATTTTCCATAAACTGTCCCTATGTATGCTGTCAAAAGCCTTTTCAAAATCAACAAAATTGATGTAAAGCTGTCTTTGCCATGACAATTATTCCTTTGTTCCACTCTGATGGTGTTGTCCCCGTTTTCCACACTTGTGCAAATAGTGGTTCTAATAGTTCTGCTGCTAGCTCAGGGTCTGTCTTAAATAGCTCTGCATTTAAGTTATCATGGCCCGGAGCTTTACCGTTCTTTAACCCTTTGATTGCTGTGATTTCTTCTTCTTTTCGTGGAATGTCTGTATTTACATCTAGATCGTTTTCAGCCTCAGGAACATTCAATTGTGTCTCTGGTATTTCCTTGTTCAGAGTTTCTCTGAAGTGCTCTGCCCATCTTGTTTCCTGTCCTTCTGCTGTCTTGATGAGATTTCCTTGCTTATCTCTTACTAATGTAATATTGTTTGCACCTTGTTTTGATGATGATTAGGTTTACAAATTCACATTAGTTCATATGATGATGATAGGAAACTCTTTACAGAGCGATACGACAGGAAGCAATCTGATCATCAGAAGTTGTCCCCCCGTCCGACAAGTGTTTCGGCCCGATTTACTCCTTTACACTCTAAGGGGGGCGGGCCCACTTGGGTCATGACTCTTAAGCGTCTCAGCCTCCTGTTGTCTTGTATCGAAATTGAACCCATTTCACTTATGGTAGCAACTTTAAAATCCACAACTCCGCCAGCCGTGGAGGCAATTGTGAAAGTAACAAAGAGAAGACAAATTATTTCGTTCGTTCCGTCGCACATCACACCTAAGGACACACACCTGCGCGAAGCCGACGAGTCTAGCCACTGCGCGCTAGCCACGGAAATTCTGTGCCTGACACCCCTTATAATATACGCTGCCTGTTGCCCCTCAGTCACAGCCCTTTCACTAGTACACCAAAAAACTCAGCGTATTGTGGACTTAGAACAATTTTGGTGTTTTCTGTATCGCAGCGTTTATTGTCACGATTTCCATTGCCCATTGCGGTTGTTCCACAGCCAGCATGATGCCTTTTCGGCAGTTTCACTAAGCCTCTTCAGTGCCCTTGTTCTCGACTGTCCCCTCAACCCAACAGTTTCAATAAATCATACACTGATGCAGCCACAAGCCCTCTTGCGCCCACTTCAACAGCCATGACCCTTGCAGTGAACCCATCGTGTCTCAGATCCGCGGCCAGATCACTATACTTGGCCGCTTTGAACGAATGTTGCTCGTCTAATCTGGATTCAAATGGCACGGCCAGTTCAATCAGAATGATTGATCATATATTTCCTGCAGCCTATTCACTTCTTCTAACTTTTTGACAGTGTTCACATAATGAGTTTTTGTTTCATCATCCCACGTTTGTCCCTGAAATTTAATTCCTGTGTGTATTGAAATATTGTACATGACTCACTATTCTGTAAATATAGTGTATTTGTGAATTTCTGAAAATTGATAGTTACATTAGACGGTAGAGTAATGTGTTTTCGGTGCGGAATCCTCGTAAATATGTTCATATATGGCTTTTAAATTACTTATTTTACTAGTTTATCAACTTTTAATTAAATGTTTTTTTCTAAAAATTAATGAATAATTAGGAATGATATAATTGTATTTCTGTAACTAATTGCCGTATTCATGTCGCGCAGAATCATCACGTATATGTGTTTATTCTGGTGTGCTGTGTAGGAATCGCGTGTTCCTTACACGAAAAAAGCTGCGAGATGTATTAAAAACCAGGGAAAGTGGTACTCTAAAAACAGTATAGACAATATGAAACGCCATAATAATAAACACCAGAAATTGCAGCCCGTAAGAAATAAGAAAATGAAAACCACAAATAGATTGTACTGTATGTAATATAGAGAAGAGCTTTCTTTGCTTTGGGAAATATATGGAGGTGAAGAGAAATCGTCCAACACTAAAATAATCATTTTCAAATGAAATGTAAAATCGAACCTCTTGTATGGCTCTGGGACCTAAGATGCGTCTACAGTGAGGAATGCAGTTAGCGACCCATAGCTAAACTGCTTGCGTCAGGGTCAGCGAACCAGAGCTGACCAAGACCCTACTCCACCTCCAAGTGGTGGTCCTGGAAACAGGCTGCATCACTGCAGTCTGGCTGAGTGAGTAGGGATCGAAGAGGGAAGGCTAACCGGGTCCCAAAAATGCCGTGCTGAAGTCGGATATGTCGGCCGAAAGGCGCAAATATTGCAGCTTCGCTGTAAACGGACACAACGCAACCAACGTCCTTTTCAGGACGAAAGAAGAAGAAGAAGTAGTATAGCTCTGAAACATGGAGAACACCCCCCCCCCCCCCCCCCCCAAAAAAAAAAACCAAAAAAAACTACAGACTTTCACGCATGGATGCCCACGTAGAACTGAAGGGTGGTAGTAGAATGACCAGATCACTCATGTGGAACTGATGATGACAAGAACTAGACAAGCACCAGTGGAACAATCGACGAGAAGAAGACGCTGGGGATGGATAGGACACACATTGAAGAAACCTGGTGATAGCATTACAAGGCATTCTCTGCTCTGGGATCCCCAAGATAAGAGAGATAGAGGAAGACCAAAGAACACACGGAGAAGAGAACTGCGGACATATATGAAGGGGATAAAGAAGACATGGACAGACCTTGAGCAGATGGCACGGGACAGGAAGACTTGGTATAAGGTTATTGAAGGCTTATGCTCCTTAGGAAGCTAAGGGTGATGATGATGAGCGTAGTGATCGCCTAGGGCGGCAAAAGCGAGTAAACTAAAATATTCGTATAACGAAAAGTCGTAATTCCTAGGGGAAAAAAACATTTCCTTTCTGTGGCCGTTCTACACCATAGTAAGTAAGCGTATGAATATATATTTGTATTAGCACATTTATATGCAGGGTTCGTATGCTTTAGTGTGTGTGTGTGTATATATATATATATATATATATATATATATATATATATATATATATATATATATATATATATATATATATATATATATATATATATTACTCAGGAAAGTTAAATGAGCTTTTTATCTAGGACACCTAACACCCTAGCACCAGAACTGGTTGTAAGATCAGTAGCTTCTTATGCTGACCTTCAGTATCCACAGCTTCAGCTCCAAAAGTCTTACTCTCCAGTTTCTCCTTGCCTTGTTTAAAATAAAATAAATATTTCTCAGTCACTGTATTCTCCTTCTCTTCCATTTCACGTAGATTTAAAAACAAACTCATAACTCACTCTCAAACTTTCCACTTTGCCAGACTTTCACAAGCGCAGCTGTTAGATTTAAAAACATAAAAGTAGCCGCCCCCCCCCCCCTTTTTTTTTTTACCAGATACTGCCGTAGAGGGAGAAGTGTTAGAGACCACTATACTTGATTTGTCTGCATAAGGTTGGGTCACCAGTTCTATTCCTTGCTGCCGTTGACTTCCCCAACTCACGACCAGAGTCAGCTACCCATTTGATTCGAGCTTTCCAGCACAAAGGTTTCGAGCCCAGAACTCGGTAATTATGTCGCAAGAGGCTGTTTAGAATAGACCAATAAATCATCTCAGTTAACATCACGTATTCGTGGAATATCAAAGTCAAGGTCACAGTTATTCTATAGGTTTTTAAAGATGGATTAAACTATCTTCCACATTAAAATACTTTCAGACGGAAACTGCGACGGAAATCCAGGAACTTTATAGTTAAAAAAAAAAACAATAAAAAAAAAAAAACTAAAGACGGATGACTGTCTACAACGGAAGCTGTGACAAAATGGTCGCCTACTCATTCCAGTGTTTTCATGTCGCGGCAGGCACAATGCAGCAGTGTAATTTAAGATTTATGATTGTCGTTCTTTAACCAGAGCTCCGAGGTTGTCGCTGTTAACAACCAATGTCAAAATGAATATTCCTTGGCATTATCTAGGCTTTTTCTGTGGCTTTTATGCCATTCGGAAACTTGATGAGTTGAAGTCATGAGCTCATGTACTTTTATTCTATCCTGGCTTTACACAATTTAAAGGATTCTCATATTTCGTTTCAATATATATATATATATATATATATATATATAGTCATTCCTTGGGAGCCGCGGTAGCATAGTGGTTAGTGCACTGGCTTCCTAGCTCAGTGGTCTATGGTTCGATCCCCAGATGAGGTGGGATTTTTTAGACCGCAAACGGCTCCTGGGTCGACCCAGCCCCAATTGGGTACCAGAGCAACTCTGGAAAGATTAAGGCGGCCGGCGTGAAGCTGACCACATCACCCCTAGTGTGCCGATGGTCAAGAAAATATGGGCCTAACACCATATTCCCAATATGCCTCAATGGGCGTGTAACGGGATCCTAGGTACCCTGAAAACCCCGTGAATACGGAACGAAAGCTGCGATAGCAAGGAAGCAGCCTCTCCGTGCTGGAATATTTTGCCTACTGCGCATCAGCGAATACCCGCGAGGTGCCAGTGAATGGCAAAAAATAGGTTACAGTTTATCTCGCGTGAATGAGCTCCAGACGGAGTAAGAGTCTACAATGAGCGATATTCCTATTGTTAACCCAGACTTACAAGATACACGAAACCATGTCGCACGATGAGGTGCTAGTATGCAAAGATGAAGTGCCCAAATACACCGTTAATCTCAATGGGTTGTAGAAGGATGATGATTTGTCCATCGTATTCAATGAGGACCATCGACATCTCTCGTAATACAGTTCCTTCTATAATGTTAAGTGGGTGCGCATATGGCTGATCAAGCCAATGCGGGCAAGAAAAAAAAAAGAAGGATAGCAGTTTGGTAAAGATTAAGACAGTGATGTAATACTTCTAAATGATGGAATTTGTTGTGATAATCATATACCAGACAGTATCATCGTGGAAGAGATTATAATGTTAGATCTGTGAAGTAGTGAATTTGTAAACAATACAGGCGAAATGGAAGAGGCAAGACCTTATATGGTTAAGGAGTTTGAAAATCACATCTTATGTTGTCGTGTAGTAATTTTCTACATGAATGGGATGAGGGATAAACTTCTACCTATATGGGACGCTTTGATGATGAGTGGTTGAGCATGACGATGCTAAGATAGACTGCTCCAGATTGGACTTCTCCTTTAAGCAGCAACCTGGGCGTGTAAGCGAACATTTCTACAGCGTTGTAAAACTACTTCGCTGACTTCCAATTTCACCAAGAAAAAATCGTAGACAGCCAGAAACACGGAATATTAGGACCCAAATATAGGACAGGCCATAGGACTGGACGTGAATTATAAGATTAGAAAAGAGTAACCCCGGGGACATTACTTTGCGTTTTAAATTCTAGGATCCAACTTGAAGTGCACCCAGTTAGACACCTAACTCACTTGAAAGTTACAGCATCATAAACAATTGCCCGACAATATTCGGACGGTTTCTGTGCAAAAAAGTCTGTGCTTGCCCGAAAAAAACTCGGGGTAAGTTGTAATAATAATATGTACATTTTATCATTTTATAGTTGTATTTTGACATGTATAATTTGCTTGTGGGCATACAGTGGCATATGAGGCTGACAACGTCATCACTGCAAATAACTTGACATATGAACCATCACTGTAAGAGGTGTTGACTGCTGTGTGCGGGTTTCCTCACAAGGAACCAACAGCCAAGGTAGCCCTAGGCTCCATAGAGAGCAGAGGGTGGATGATATCATGGTGTACATATTTATTATACACGCACTTTAGTCAATTTCACACACACACAAATATATATATATATATATATATATATATATATATATATATATATATATATATATATATATATATATATATATATATATATATATATATATTTCAATTGTCGATTTCAGCTGGTCAAACGCAATTTTATCCGACTCACTGGGGTTAAAATAAACGCTATATACACACATGTTTAGTTTACTTGAGTGTGTATACTACTTGGGGACAGGCCCGGCTCTTGGGAGGTGCGGCTGTCTTGGGTGCGGGATGCCGAAATGTATACAACGTGTATTTAAATTTTAAAGGAGCAATAGAAACTGGATTTTAAAGTAAGATGGCAATTGAACAGTTGGGCGACCGCAGCGGAGTTCCATGGATGTGTGCAAGAGAGACATGAAGGCACTGGATATAAACCCAGCAGCATATGACGATGAAGCTGCCAATCGCACAAAGTGACGATGCTCCCTACGGCGCCATCTTAGATTGGGCGAAAAGAAGCTCCCACAACAAGCAGACGAGAAAAGAACACACCGAAAAGAACACTAGGAACAAAATAAACAGGAGCTGAGGGCTATCACCTCAGGGACGTATTCCCATAGTCAATTTGGTTGAAGGGGGCTACTACTTCATGTACTAAATTTAAATGTACTAAATTTAAATGTACTCAAAGTAAGTGTACTACATGTAAATGTACTAAACGTAAATGTACTAAAAGTAAATGTACTAAAAGTAAATGTACTAAAAGTAAATGTACTAAAAGTAAATGTACTAAAAGTAAATGTACTAAATGTAAATGTACTAAATGTAAAGGTACTAAATGTAAATGTACTAAAAGTAAATGTACTAAAAGTAAGTGTACTAAAAGTAAATGTACTAAATGTAAATGCACTAAAAGTAAATGTACTAAAAGTAAATGTACAAAAAGGAAATGTACTAAATTTAAATGTACTAAAAGTAAATGTACTAAAAGTAAATGTACTAAAAGTAAATGTACTAAAAGTAAATGTACTAAAAGTAAATGTACTAAAAGTAAATGTACTAAATGTAAATGTACTAAATGTAAAGGTACTAAATGTAAATGTACTAAAAGTAAATGTACTAAAAGTAAGTGTACTAAAAGTAAATGTACTAAATGTAAATGCACTAAAAGTAAATGTACTAAAAGTAAATGTACAAAAAGGAAATGTACTAAATTTAAATGTACTAAAAGTAAATGTACTAAAAGTAAATGTACTAAAAGTAAATGTACTAAAAGTAAATGTACTAAAAGTAAATGTACTAAAAGTAAATGTACTAAAAGTAAATGTACTAAAAGTAAATGTACTAAAAGTAAATGTACTAAAAGTAAATGTACTAAAAGTAAATGTACTAAAAGTAAATGTACAAAAAGGAAATGTACTAAATTTAAATGTACTAAAAGTAAATGTACTAAAAGTAAATGTACTAAAAGTAAATGTACTAAATTTAAATGTACTAAAAGTAAATGTACTAAAAGTAAATGTACTAAAAGTAAATGTACTAAAAGTAAATGTACTAAAAGTAAATGTACTAAATGTAAATGGACTAAATGTAAAGGGACTAAATGTAAATATACTAAAAGTAAATGTACTAAATGTAAATGTACTAAATGTAAATGTACTAAATGTAAATGTACTGAATCTAAATGTACTAAATCTAAATGTACTAAAAGTATATGTACTAAAAGTATATGTACTAAAAGTAAATGTACTAAATGTAAATGTACTAAATGTAAATGTACTGAATCTAAATGTACTAAAAGTAAATATACTTAATCTAAATGTACTAAAAGTATATGTACTAAATGTAAATGTACTAAAAGTAAATGTACAAAACGTAAATGTACTAAACGTAAATGTACTAAATGTAAAATGCTACAGTGAACACCACTTGCGAAAATTACAGTGTGATCCAACTCAATAACATTAAAACCAGTCTCGTAAGAGTACAATACATTACGTCACCATGGGGGGAGGGGGCATCACGAGACTTCGCACCACTTTGAAAAATCCAAAGGGACACCAGTGTTTGACGGCGACAAATACCATAGGACCTCCCCTGCAAATAAGTTTACTTTCAGCAAAAACGAAGACATTATTGTGGAAAGAAGAGTGAAGCTGTACTTTAAAAAAAAAATAATAAGATGTGTACTGATCGTTGGAGCGTCCGATTGGTAGAGTGGTTTGTTGCGTGCATATTTTGACGCACATATTACAAAAATCGATATGGCTATTTAATATGGAAAAGATATAGACATTCATTCATTTGTGTATGAAAATGCTGTCTATGGTAAAGCGAGATAATTCATGACTGATTTACACTTTTGATCATAGGAGTAATCGTTCTTGATATTGATTCGGCGCATGGATATGACACCCATGTCCGTACTTATTTGTTAGGGCCAGAAAATATATTAATTTGCTTATTATGTTTATGGCCTGAATTCATATGTATTACATATTATTAGTACAAGTAGAATCAGTCCTATATTGTATATTTTTGATGGGTAGGCAGGACTATATTCTCTTATGCCGCTCTAGCGGAAGTATGAGTTGTCTTGACAAGTCGTGATGAGTTCCGAGGTACTGTTTACAATGGCGGTTACGCATTTTCCCAGGGCTGGTACATTCTTCAATAAAAATGATTTATGAAGTGTTTTTCTTCTGTAGGAGATTGTGTCTCTACTAGAGCTTGTGTTAGAGACTCTCCTAATGTACGGTACCATGTATGATTCGGACTCCAGGTAATTCCAGACCCTATTTTTGATGATCTCATGTCGGTTAGACCTAGCTGGAATTTTGTGCTTCACAACGCTAGGGTCACGTTTGTATCGACGAAGATGACGGGCTTCCATATAGCAGTTATGTCTACGTGAAGTAACTGGATTACTGTAGACCTGTTTGGAGGATCTTTAAGAAATTATTCTTATATATTTCAAATTAACTTTGGCTTAGATATACCCACCTGTGAGTGAGCGACAACTCAGGAAGGCGGCCATGTTACATTCCTGTCATCGTATTTTTGAATCACTGTCCAAAGAACGGGGCATGTATCTTACTATTCGGACAGTGGCAAGGAGATCTCAATTTTGATAGAAACCCCTTCCATGGTTTCATATATGATATAAACTATGAACATAAAGCAACTTTAGTTACTTACCGATCCGCCTTCACTGACGCGCTTAGTCAGATAGGGGATGCGGCCATTATGTATCATGACATTGGAAGCTATTGATGTACTACCCATTATTTATGAACGTGTCATGACTTGTGATCTGCTATGTATGCCTGCAAATTGATGTGTCAACCTGTACCCATGATTTACTCGTTATGTCCCAGTGTGTGCGTCTAAATAAACTGTGTAAACAAAGATTCCAGCAGTCTGCATTGGTGCATTGTAGACACAAGTGTATGAGTGATTAGATTGGTCAGAACACGAACAGTACACCATTCGCGTTAATCACACTCTACACTTCTACTCCATATCTACACCATCCTGTGTCGGTTGAATTGACCAAGTTTAGGGCCTGCTTCCCCTGGATTTGCAAGAACATTTGTTTGACCACATCAACACCAGTAGGACAGCTATACAATCAATGTCAGCGTGACCTGTTCTGACAAGTGTAGCAATATCTGGGTCAGCACTTGTTGACATTTGACACAGTACAGTCGGGATTCTAAACTAGTGATTGTTTATCCTGCTGAAATAGAAGAGCAATGTTGAACTTAAAGTGCAAATTTCATCGTTGGATCTTCTTATGTGCTCAAAAAAATTGAACAGTGTAACAATTAGAATGCAAATCTATTACTCAATAAAGTGGTAGTCTAATTTGTTAAAACTGAGCATACAGTACAATACATTACAACTGCAACACATTTCATTATATGATACACACATTGATGATTTATATGTATTTATTCATTCATAACCCTCCACTCCCAAAGGAGCATAGGCCTTCAACAAACACATGCCAAGTCCTCCTGTCACGTGCCATCATCTCAAGTTCTTTCCATGTTCTCCTCATCATTTTCACCTCTGTTTCCAACTCTCTTCTCCATGTACTTCTTGGTCTTCCTCTGCCTCTCTTGCCCTGGGGGTTCCAGAACAAGGACTGCCTTGTAATGCTATCAACAGGCTTCCTCAGTGTGTGTCCTATCCATCGCCATCGTCTTCTTCTCATCTCTTGTTCCACTGGCACTTGTCCAGTTCTTGTCATCAGTTCCACATTGGTAACCTTGTCATACCATTTAATCCCTCTATTCTACGCAAGCACCCATTTATGAAAGTCTGTAGCTTTTTGGTTGTTGTCTTTGTTGTTCTCCATGTCTCTGAGCCATACAATAGGACTGACTTCACATTTGAGTTGAAGATTCTTATTTTCGTGTTGGATCCTATTTCTCTTGATCTCCATATATTTCCCAATGCAATGAAAGCTCCTCTTGCCTTTTGTATTCTTATTTTGATATCGCTGTCTGTCCCTCCAACTTTATCTATATTACTGCCAAGATATGTGTATGATTCTACATCTTGTATTGGTGTTTCTTCAAGTTCAACCCTGTTTTCATTACCTGCATTTATTCGCATTATTTTTGTCTTTTCCCTGTGTATTTTCAGACCCAATTGCTGTGACCTCTCATCGAGTGTTTCCAATTTGTCCTGCATCTGATTACGGTTATGGGACAGGAGAGCCAAATCATCAGCAAAATCCAGATCATCCAACTGCTTAGTCAGAGTCCACTGGATTCCTTTTCTGTTGTGTGTTGTCGATGATCTCATAACCCAATCTATTGCCAGCAAGAAAAGAAATGGAGACAAGAGGCATCCCTGTCGCACTCCTGTTCTGATCCCAAATGGTTCTGTAAGCTGTCCTTCATGAAGAACTCTGCACGTCATGTCTTCATAGGTTTTCTTTATTAAATTAATGATCTTCAGGGGAACTCCATAATGCCTCATCAATTTCCAAAGTGATTCTCTGTCCACACTGTCAAATGCTTTTTCGTAGTCCACAAATCCGATGTATAGTGGTGAATTCCATTCCAGACTTTGTTCAACTATTATTCTCAAAGTGGCTATCTGGTCTGTACATGATCTGTTTTGTCGAAAACCTGCTTGTTCATCTCTCAATTTCTTGTCTATGGACTCCTTTAATCTCTCAAGGATAATCCTGTTCAATACCTTTCCTGGCAACTTAACCAGATATCCTTCCTTCCATTCTGCTGGTATCTCTTCTTTTTCCCAGACTTTACCAAGTAATTTATATAACATCTCTGTAGCCGTGTCGATATCTGCTTTGATGGCTTCTGCTGGAATGCCATCAGGTCCAGACGCTTTTCCATCTCTTAGAAGCTTTATGGCTTTCTTTATTTCTTCCTTCGTTGGTCTTTCACCGTTAATTTGTAGCTCTTCTTCTGCTGGCTGGATGTCCGGCGGGTTTTGTGGAGCTGGTCTATTGAGAAGGTCCCCAAAATATTCTGTCCACCTCTTCATTTGCTCTTGTATATTGCTGAGCAGTTTCCCATTCTTATCTTTTATGAGGCAACTTGTTTGCTTGTATTTCCCTGTTAGCTTCTTTGTGCTGCTATACAGTTCTCTCATATTTCCTTTGGCTGCAGCATCTTCTGCCTCTCTTGCCAACTCCTCAATATACTTCCTCTTGTCTCTTTTGATACTTCTTTTTACTTCTTTGTTTGCTTCTGTGTACACTTCTTGAGCCTTGGCTTTGGAACTTCTGGTTTTGCTTGTGTTTAACTCTGCTTTCTTGTTTATTCTATCTTTTATCTTATTGATGGTTTCTGTTGTTATCCATGCTTTTTGTTGTCTTTCCCTTTTCCCCAGTATTTCTTCACATGTCTCCTTCCATACCGTTTTGACCTGCTGCCAATAGTCTTCTGTATTCTCTACATCTTCCAACTGTTGGAGCACTTGGAATTTGTTGGATACTGTGACCGCAAATTTGTCTCTTGTTTCTTGATTTCTTAGCTGTCCTACATTAAACTGTTGTCTATAATTTTGCATTGTTGCATATCTCTTGAGTTTCATTTTTACTTTGGCTATCAGGAGATGGTGATCTGATGCCACATCTGCTCCTCTATATACCTTTACATCCTGCAATGATGATCTAAACTTCTTCTTTATGCATATATGATCGATCTGATTTTCTGTTCTATGGTCTGGTGATATCCATGTTGCCTTGTGTATTCTCTTATGTGGAAACATGCTTCCTCCTATAGCCAGTTGATTTGAAGCACAGAAGTTTGCGAATAGTTCTCCATTTTCATTCATTACTCCTAGCCCATGTTTTCCCATGACTTCTTCAAATCCGGTATTGACTGTACCTATCTTTGCATTCATGTCACCCATCAAAATTGTGATGTCTCTTCTTTTTACTTTATCCATAATTTCCTGTAGTTTAGTATAAAATGCTTCTTTCACAGACTCTTCTTTGTCATTAGTTGGTGCATAACATTGGATGACATTGACATGAATTTTCTTTTTAGCTGTTTTGAAAATAGCTGTTATTATTCTGGGTCCCACAGCTTCCCATTCAATGAGTGCTTTCTGTGCTTCTTTAGATAACATAAGAGCTACCCCTTCACTGTGGTGTGAACTTTCGTCTTCGTGTCCTGAGGACAGCACCAATTCACCTGTGATGAGTTTCTTCCTGTCTACCCCCTTCCACTTTGTTTCACACATTCCCAGAACCTCGATTTTGTATTCCCTCATTTCTGCTGCTACTTGTGCCACTTTCCCTTGTTCGTTCAATGTCCGAACATTCCAGGTGCCAAATCTGGAAGTTCTCCTAGAAGAAAGAAGGTTAGTCAGCAACACAGACTCCTTTCGGCTTTCTCTGTGTTGCATCATACGCCTCCCCGCGAGAGGACCTTCCCCTGTCTTGGATGGCTGTGTTTTATTTTCTTTATTTGACTTGTCCATATTTGTTGAAGTTTTTTGTGGTTTAAATTTTTTTTACAGGATGGGGTAACCGGCCCCATGCCCAACCCTCCTTAGTCGCCTTCTACGACATGCTTGGCAGGGGACAGTGTTACTATTCTTTGCTCCCCTTTCGGGCCCCGGTAACACACGGGTGATATGTATTTATGTTTATATATTATTTGTTTATATGTGTGATTGTTATGTGTTTGCGGGCCTGGATGGGAGGTGACTAGAACAGGAAATACCAAGTGATATTGGTCTTGTTCTGGCGTTCTATAGGGAGCAATTTCTTAATTGAAATTTGCATGCAACATAGTTTGCAAATATTTGGTTAGTTGTGACGACTGTTTCATATTTGTATTTGTAACATTTTTCTGTTCTTTATTTTTGTTTGATTTGTTTGTATAATTGTAGGTCTCATCTTTCCTTTCATTTCAGTTCTTTACACCCTTATATTTATACACTGTGGCGTTATTTGTCTTGTTATCTTATTGCAGTTATCATCACGGTTTCTGTGATCATTTTTTTCATTTCTCCTATTTAATTTAATTTGATCTCTGCAAATGTTTTCAGATTGTCTTTTCTTGTTTGTCCTTTGTAATGTCTTTAGTTGACATATGACATAGGAGGTATAGTTGAATACACTTATATTATAGTACAGATCAGTACTTTATGATTATTATTGTTATAAAACAAAGTGTACAAGACCTGTGTAAGGCTTGTCTCCCAAAGTGATTGGTATAGGAAATATTATTTTCCACAGGTACTCAAGTGATCATTGATTACATTAAGTTATACAAGACCTTTGTAAGGCTTGTCTCCCAAAGTGATTGGCATAGGAAATATTATTTTCCACAGGTACTCAAGTGATCATTGATTACATTAAGGTATACAAGACCTTTATAAGGCTTGTCTCCCACAGTATTTGAGATATACAATTATTGTTTTCCACAGGTACTCAAGTTATCATTGGTTATATGATAAACAAAATAACCATACAAGTTTTTCACTAAGACTAAGTCTATGGTATAGACTTGTCTCCCATTAAAGTGAAATAGGGTAATTTATTTACTTTTTCAGGTTTCTGATTTAAGAAGACAAGATGTCTACATTAGATTACTTTATTACACAAGGAAAATCTCTTGATAAGACTGGGAAAGACTTAGAACAATGGGCTGTTGCTCAATATGACAAAGCATTAGCTGCAGAAGAGAGAAAAGCTGCTGCTGAAGAGAAAAAAGCTGCTGCAGAAGAGAGAAAAACTCTGGCTGAAGAGAAAAGATTAGAAAGAGAAGCTGCTGCTGAAGAGAGAAAAGCTCTGGCTGAAGAAAAAAGATTAGAAAAAGAAGCTGATCCTGCTGCTGAACTAAAGAAATTGCAGATGCAAGTGGAGGAAAGGAGATTTGATGCAGAACAGAAAAAATTAGAAGTTGCAGCTGAACAGAAAAAATTAGAAGTTGCAGCTGAACAGAAAAAATTAGAAGTTGCAGCTGAACAGAAAAAATTAGAAGTTGCAGCTGAACAGAAAAAAATTAGAAGCTGCTGCTGCAGCTGAACAGAAAAGATTAGATAGAGAAGCTGAAGAGAGAAAAGCAATAAGAGAACATGAGTTTGAATTAGAGAAATTAAGATTGACTAGTATGAGTAATATTAATCAGGCATCTGGTGGTAATGGTAAACCTTTTAATTATAAGGTCAAGGTGCCAGCGTTCAACTCTGCCAGTGATGATATAACATTCTGGCTTGATAGATTTGAACGTGCTTGTCGAGCTCATAATGTTGACAAATCACAGTATGTGCATCAGTTGTCTGAAAATTTAAAAGGGGAGTCTCTGACTAAGTTATCTTTGGTTGAAGAGGCCGACAAGGATAATTATGATGCTATTAGGGCAGCTTTGATAAAGAGATATCAGCTGTCAGAAGAAGGTTATCGTCTTTTGTTTAAAACAATGAGACCTGAGGTAGGTTTAGAATTCTCAGATTTCATTTCAAAAGCACGACTTACACTCTCACGATGGATTGAATTATCCAAAATAGAGAAAACATTTGATGGTCTTACGGATTTATTGCTAAGAGACAAGGTCATGTCTTCGGTAAATAAACCATTCCTAGAGTTCTTACATGAGCGTAAACCTAGTACATCAAAGCAAATGGAAGAATATTGTGACCAGTATGCCACGGCAAACCCTGACATGATTCTTAGTAACTCTAACATCAAAGAGAGTATGCCAGTTGCTTCGGCAACAGAATATAATCAGAATTACTCACACAAATTCCAAGGAGCTAAAAATAAATTTGATAAAAAGGTTAATTGGAATAAATATCAAAACCAAGATAACCACTCAAATCAGGGTTCTTCTTCGAAGAACTGGAATCGGGCTGATAGTCCTCGACACGCGAGGGGTACCCATAATTTTAGACATTCTCGAAAGGGGAGTAGCTATTGGAACTACCCAAGTGCTTCATGGAGAGAAAAGAACCAATATTAAAGGGATACTCAGTATAATGAGCGTGATGATTATGATCATGAATATTATGATTCAAACCCAAATAGGGGTTATAAAAGGGGAAATAATTATTATAGAGAAATTATAACCGAGGTAGATCACAACACAAAAGACATGGTAAATCTTATTACCAGGCTAACTCTGCACAACAGGAGTTCCACGACACCGGTAATCAGAATAATGATAAAAAAGACTCCAGTAGTGTAGCAAATTCCGCTTTCGATTTTGCTAGAGCATCTGAGTGTTCGCAATGCAAAACATTATTCGATCCAACCACAGTTTCTACTTTAAGCTGCGGTCACCCGCTTCCCGCTCTCCCTGCGTCAATCGCGCATAATGGAAGGGATGCTCTCGTCTTCAATAGAGGCCTAATAGATGGTACTCCAGTATCAATTCTTTTCGATTCGGGGTGCACTACCATCGGAGTGAGGCAATCACTCGTAAATCCTTCTCGAGCTACAGGCGATGTAGTCAAATGTGTAACATTTGGTGGCACATTGGAGAAGTACTCCACTGCCATTATCAATATTGCTACGCCTTTCTTTACAGGAGAGGTGCAAGCATGTCTCTTGCCGAATCCGATCGCTGATCTTATCATCGGTCGCATTCACGGAGTGAAAGAATGCACTCCACAGCAAATTTACTATTTGTGAAAATTATAATATGCAATCTGCCAATGCAGTAATCACTAGGGCTCAAGCTCTTAATATGCCACAATCTTCACATTCTGAAGATAATGATGCGCAGATCCAAGATGATCCCTTGGAGATTTCCCATGATTCCTTTATAAAACAGCAGGAAGATGATCCTACTCTAAAGAAATTCTTTACTCTGGCAACAAAAGGTGATCCGAATAAGGATACAAATCGTAAATCTTGGGTTACGATGAAGAATGGCGTACTTGTACGTATGGTACAAGAATCCGCTAAGTCCATTCATTCTCAAATCCTAGTGCCTAAAAATATGAGAGTTAAAATCTTACAGCACGCTCATGATTCGTAGTGTGCTGGACATATGGGTTTTTCCCGTACTAAAGCTAGAGTTCTTCAATCTTTCTTTTGGCCTGCTGTGAATAAGGACATACGAATCTATTGTCGATCTTGTAAAGTATGTCAAGAGATTAAATCCAGAGGTCCACGCCATGATGCACCTATTCAGGCTGCAGACATTCCCATTCGACCATTTCAAAAAATGGCGATAGACATCATTGGTCCATTTAAGATAAAGTCTGCTAGAGGACACCAATTTATTTTGACGTGTGTTGATATGTGCACACGTTGGCCGGAGGCTGTTCCTCTAAAGAGCATAACTACTGCTGATGTCGCAGATGCTCTTTGGTTAATATTTTCTCGTCTGGGGTTTCCAGCAGAAATATTATCCGACCATGGTACCCAACTCATATCGGATACCATGTCTCAAGTAATGTCGACTCTTAAGATAGAGAGATCGCTGAGTAGTATTTATCATCCTATGTCCAATGGGATGGTGGAACGTCTGAATAGAACTCTGAAAAACCTACTAGGTAAGATAACAGAAGATCATCCTCAGGATTGGGATAGGGTTTTACCCGCGGCTCTCTTTGCATATAGAGAGGTCGCCAACGAACATACAGGATTTTCTCCCTTTGAACTTGTCTTTGGCGCGAAACCGCGAGGTCCTATGTCCTTACTTCATGATCTTATAACTGCTGATAATATTGTCGATGACACAAAATCCTCTTATGAATATGTCATCGCACTTAGACACAAGATTATTGAAGCATGCAAATTGGCAACTGCTTCTTCTGAATTTGCGAAACAGAAGGCAAGGGAATTTGCCAATATAAAGAGATGCTTGCGACAACTTTGTCCAGGTGACAAAGCATTCGTCTTGCTACCTTGTAGGGAAAATAGACTTCTTATTTCTTGGAAAGGTCCGTATGATATAATATCAAAAGTTTCCGATGTTGACTATATCGTCGATATTGACGGGAAGCGTAAAACCTTCCACATCAACATGCTCACGGAATTCCACGAACGTCCTGATTATTTACAACCTGTTTTCCAGGCAACGGACGATTTTCCAGTTCAACATGGACAGTACTCATCTCTGTCAGTAATACAGGATGAGGAAACGAGTTTCTCGGATGTAAATCTACCTTTTCCAATGATTCCTCTTCACTCTAATGAATCATGGAAAAATGTTGCAATTTCTCCTGAATTATCTCCAGGAGAGAAGAAACAAGTTTCTACTATGTTAGAACAATTTCAGGATGTCCTTACTGACATTCCTGGTCAAACTGATGTCATTCAACATGACATTATTCTTACTGACCATAGTCCTATAAGAGTCAGACGGTATCCTATCCCGATACATTTTCAAGCACAGGTAGAGAAAGAGTTGGATGAGATGATAGAGTTAAAAATTATTGAACCATCCACATCAGCATATTCTTCGCCGATGGTTATTGTACGAAAAAAAGACAATAACATACGTCTTTGCGTGGATTATCGCAAATTGAACCAAGTGACGAAACTTGATGCTGAACCTATGCCTTTACTAGAAGAGCTACTTACGAGACTATCGAATTCTCATTTCTTTACTAAACTCGATTTGTCTAAGTTCCATTATCCGAACACGCCAAACCGTTTACTGCTTTTTCGACGCCTAGGGGTCTATTCCAATGGAATTTCATGCCTTTCGGTCTTATGAATGCCCCTGCAACATTCGTACGCATGATGCGTCGAATCCTATCTCATCGCTCAGATGTCATTGCGTATCTTGATGACATCTGCCTTTTCAGTGATACTTGGAACGATCACTATAATGGGATAAATGAACTATTGTCTATCTTACGCGAGCATAACCTGACAGCGAAACCATCGAAAGCATGTATTGGTTTTAGCGAAATATCTTTCTTAGGACACCGTGTTGGTCATGGGTTCCTAAAAACAGAAGACCATAATACAAGTAAGATACTTAACATTTCTATTCCTAAGACTAAAAAGCAAGTGCGAAGTCTCTTAGGTCTAATACAATTTTATGGACGATTCATTCCGAATCTGTCCTCCATTATGTCACCTCTTTCTTCCTTGCTAAAGAAAGGGTCTCCTAATGTAGTCCATTGGACTCAAGAATGTCAATCCTCTTTGGATAAGGTTAAAACTTTGTTTTCTACTTTACCTATCCTAGTATTGCCTTCTAAGGATAAGACATTTATTCTTCGTAGTGACGCTTCATCCACCGGGATTGGAGCAGCACTAATGCAAGAGTACTCTGGAACTCTGCATCCTGTGATGTATATTTCTCGTAAATTAAATGCCGCAGAGAAGAACTACTCGGTCCTAGACCGTGAATTATTGGCTATGGTTTGGTCAATCCTTAAACTGCAAAGATTTCTTCTTGGCGCGCATTTCATCGTGGAAACTGACCAGAAAGCTCTTACGGCTATTCAGAGTAAAAATCTGAAGAGCGCAGATCAACGCGTTACGCGATTGCTCTGCAGCCATTTCATTTTTCGGTGCGAGCTATCCGTGGGTCAGAAAATGTGATGGCAGATATTTTGTCTAGATGCCCACATGATTTATAACTGTTATACAACTTTGATACAGTTGTTCCTATGTTGAAATGTGTACACATATGTAATATCATATATTGATTGTAACACTACTTAGCGGTTCATTGATATTTATTCACCGCTGATCTTTCAATGTTTTTTTCGTCTTTGATGATCATGATGTTAAGATATCTTCGATGAAATTTATGTATAAACTAATGTAGAAATTGTGTCATTGCTAATATTGTAATATGCGTTGGTGACACCTCTCTGGAAATATTTATACTTAGAGAAGTACTTTCTCTAAGGTCAGAAAACTTATGCTTATCATCTGCGCATTGTTATTGGTGCGTTGTGAGCCTATTGTATGTTGCTCCTAGATGTATTTCAAAAAAAATGTATCATTTTTTTTTCCCGAGGGGTGTGGTAATCTGTTGCTTGCATATTTTGACGCACATATTACAAAAATCGATATGGCTATTTAATATGGAAAAGATATAGACATTCATTCATTTGTGTATGAAAATGCTGTCTATGGTAAAGCGAGATAATTCATGATTGATTTACACTTTTGATCATAGGAGTAATCGTTCTTGATATTGATTCGGCGCATGGATATGACACCCATGTCCGTACTTATTTGTTAGGGCCAGAAAATATATTAATTTGCTTATTATGTTTATGGCCTGAATTCATATGTATTACATATTATTAGTACAAGTAGAATCAGTCCTATATTGTATATTTTTGATGGGTAGGCAGGACTATATTCTCTTATGCCGCTCTAGCGGAAGTATGAGTTGTCTTGACAAGTCGTGATGAGTTCCGAGGTACTGTTTACAATGGCGGTTACGCATTTTCCCAGGGCTGGTACATTCTTCAATAAAAATGATTTATGAAGTGTTTTTCTTCTGTAGGAGATTGTGTCTCTACTAGAGCTTGTGTTAGAGACTCTCCTAATGTACGGTACCATGTATGATTCGGACTCCAGGTAATTCCAGACCCTATTTTTGATGATCTCATGTCGGTTAGACCTAGCTGGAATTTTGTGCTTCACAACGCTAGGGTCACGTTTGTATCGACGAAGATGACGGGCTTCCATATAGCAGTTATATCTACGTGAAGTAACTGGATTACTGTAGACCTGTTTGGAGGATCTTTAAGAAATTATTCTTATATATTTCAAATTAACTTTGGCTTAGATATACCCTCCTGTGAGTGAGCGACAACTCAGGAAGGCGGCCATGTTACATTCCTGTCATCGTATTTTTGAATCACTGTCCAAAGAACGGGGCATGTATCTTACTATTCGGACAGTGGCAAGGAGATCTCAATTTTGATAGAAACCCCTTCCATGGTTTCATATATGATATAAACTATGAACATAAAGCAACTTTAGTTACTTACCGATCCGCCTTCACTGACGCGCTTAGTCAGATAGGGGATGCGGCCATTATGTATCATGACATTGGAAGCTATTGATGTACTACCCATTATTTATGAACGTGTCATGACTTGTGATCTGCTATGTATGCCTGCAAATTGATGTGTCAACCTGTACCCATGATTTACTCGTTATGTCCCAGTGTGTGCGTCTAAATAAACTGTGTAAACAAAGATTCCAGCAGTCTGCATTGGTGCATTGTAGACACAAGTGTATGAGTGATTAGATTGGTCAGAACACGAACAGTACACCATTCGCGTTAATCACACTCTACACTTCTACTCCATATCTACACCATCCTGCGTCGGTTGAATTGACCAAGTTTAGGGCCTGCTTCCCCTGGAGCCTTAGAGGGAAACTACTGTTTACAGCTGCCTTTGCCTTCCCTAACTCAGGTCTAGGGCGAGTTACCCATTTACAGCTGGGTAGACTGGAGCATGCCTGATCTCGACAACTCTGTACACTACAATGGACATATACAGTAGTGACACCACAAACAACATGTTACAGTGATTGATAGTGGAGCTTTACAGAAGATTATATATAGCACTTTACAGAGCACTTTACATGGTTAAAGCACTGGCCTCTCGCGGCAAAGGTACCAGGTCACGCTCCATTCTACCCAGTTGTAAATGAATACCTGGCTCTGATCGTGGGTTAGGAAAGGTGTCATGGGATTTCTCCCCTTGCTCTGCAGTGATGGTCCAACAGTGACCAAACTTCAGAGTATCTACTGAGGGTCTTCAAAGGCGTGTCTACCTGTAGCTCAACATTACTCTTGTCAGAGATGGGAATTGAAGAATGATGTTTCAGCTCTAGGGAGCCTCATAAGAAATCAAGTATTACGGCTGATAGGATCCAGGCAGTGTAAACTTTCTATCTTCCCAGTCCTTCTATGAGGAGAAAGAATTTTGATGTTTAAATGAGCCACTAACTGATTTAAATCAGTAAAATACTACTTCAATAGCTCTGTGTATGTGTATTTAGAACGACTGAGACAGTTGACTCAAAAAAAAAAGAAAAAAAAAGATTAAATATAAATTTATACTATTACTATACATTTGTATTTATAATGATAACAAATTTAATAATCAAGAACAGTTAACATTGGAAAATAAATAAAGGAAATTTTAACCTAAAAGGTTCATCACATGTAATGGTCATATGCTCTAAAATGTTTAGATTAAGAGTTCACTTGGCATTTTAAGTGGGTACTTAGCTGCCAGTAAGATGTTGGTTGGCTTCTGTTCCAGCCGAGGTTGGTTCTTTGCAGGTTGTAGACTGGTTCTCTCTCGTCCCTGTTCAAGTCTGGTGGCTGTAACACGTGCCTCGTAGTATCGTGGGGGTAATTACGAAGAAGTCCAGCATCTCCAAGACCCGTCTGATGTTGGTGTCTAGCTTTGACTGAAGGTCACTCATACCACACACTTGTTCCACAGAATAGTACCAACGATTGGTACCACTGACCATTATTACGAAATGAGAGAGAAACACATATCCCATTATATATATATATATATAAATGCACTTGTTGAAAAGGTTAATATAATTATTATGTACATTATTTTTATCATCATCCACTCCCTGCTCCATATGGAACTAGGGACTACCTCTGCTTTTGGTTCTCTATGAGAAACCTGCACGAAGCGGTCACCAGCTCCTGCAGCCGGGGTTCAAGAAACCATCATTCTATATGCTGAGGTTGCCAGCTTCGTATGAACTTGGACATCCACTAGCAATTTTCACATGTTACTATTGCAAAACATAGAATGATAAAATGTACAACTTACCCCAAATATCTTTGGGCATATATACTTTTGGCTCAAAGAAATAGTTTCGGCAACTTTGTTAAGATGTCTCTTACACGTAGTCTGGGGTATTACTTTAGAATAGAATCCCACTATGACTTCGCATTCAGGTTCCTAGGATTCCGGGCTTTCCGTATTAGTAAAGATAGAGTTATCTTGCTGCCAAAGTCCAGAAGATGCTCAAAAACGTTGTCCGGTCCTTTAAAATGGAAGTCTGATCCTATTCCTTATTCTGGCTTGTCTGACTGTCTTTTTGACGAATTGAATTAGCAGTGCCCTAGACTCAGAATGTGCTAGATTTTAAGCAACATTCGGCCCACGCATCCAAGTTGCAAATGTAACAGGTTCGAAACACTGTGCCTTCACGCTCCAGGGTACCTAACTCTGCTTTTGAGTTAGGGAAGGCAAAGGCAGTGAGGAAGGCAATTGGTCACCTCACCTCTCGAAGCTGGACCTCGTATATTGAAGTCTATAACACTCTACTCCCGCACATCATCATCTGCTTTATAACTATCATCATCAGTCAGTCGATACCCTGTAGCTCCATAGGAACATAGGCCGTCAAAAAACACGTGCCAAGTTCTCATGTCATGTGCCATCAGCTCAAGTTCCTTCCACGTCTTTCTCAGATTTTCACTTCTGTCACCAGTTCTCTTCTCCGTGTGTTTTTTTTTTGTCTACATCTGCCTCCCTTTGGAGGCTGTGGGATTACCTTTTCTTTTTTCTTGCTTCGCCTTTGTTTATTTTATTTCACTGATAGATGCTTAGATGATATTGTTGTTGACCGCTGGTGAAGTTGCGGTTAGGATGCGGATCAGATAAGTATGATGATGGTGATGTATAGTTGTAGTGGTATGAGGCAAACTGGTTCATTTCGTTTTCGTCTTACTTTTTAAATTAATAAATTAATGAGAATTATCGATTTTCCTGCGTCCAGCTTGGCTATCGAAGTCTGTGAGCACATTTTGCGCTGAATCTGGTAGAAAGAAAAACACAAGCATTAAATGTGTGTGTCTTGGACTGATTTTTTTTTTTTTTTTTTTGGTATCAGAAAATGAAAGCTATGGGAGAGGAGTGGTGGTGTGTGTTATCTGAACTCTATGAGGAAGAAAAGGCGCATTAACTGTAAAGTTTTTTTTTTTTTTTTTGTAACTCTTCTGAGAAGACATTGTGGATGCCACCAAAGTTTCACTGTCCTCCCATTTTCAATGAAGCTCTGAATTTATCTTGCAATATGTGTTTTTGAGCTGTTATTTTTCTGATTCTTCTCTTTCTAATTCACCATCACCGTCATCAGCACCATCATCAATATCATCATAACCACCACCATCATCATAACCATCATCATCACCATCATCATCACCACCATCATCATCATCACAGCCAGAACCATCATCATCACCACCATCATCAACACCACCAACACTATCACCATCACCATCATGATAATCACCATCATCATCACCACCAGTCACCACCATCACGACCTTCACCATCACAACCATCTCATCACCACCATCACCACCATTATCATCACCACCATCATCACTATCATCTGCACCACCATCGTCATCACCATCATCAACACCATCATAATGATCATCATCACCACCATTATTTCATCATCATCATCATAACCACCATCATCGCACCACCACAGTCACCATGATCATCACCACCATCATTATAATCGTCATCACAACCATCGTTATCATCAAAACCATCATCAACATTACTATCATCACCATCATTACCACTACCACCGTCATTACCATCATCACCATCATCATCACCATCATCAAACCATCATCTTCATAATCATCATCACTACCTCCATCATCGCCACTACCATCACTATCATCATTATTTTAATCATCATCACCACTGCCATCATCACCATCATCATCACCACCACCATCATCACAATCATCACCACAGTCATCACCATCATCACCACTATCATCAACATCATGATCACTATCATCATCATTAAAATCATCATCACCACAACTATCATCATCATCATGATCACTATCATCATCATTATAATCATCATCACCACCACCATCATCACCATCATCATCACATAATCATTATTATAATCATCATCATCACTACCATCATCATCACCACCATCATCACCATCATCATCAATCAATCATTCAATACCCTTTAGCTCCCCGAGGAGCATAGGCCTTCAACAAACACATGCCAAGTCCTCCTGTCCCTTGCCATCCGCTCAAGTTCTTTCCATGTTTTCCTCATCATTTTCACCTCTGTATCCAGCTCTCTTCTCCATGTGTTTTTTGGTCTACCTCTGCCTCTCTTTCCCTGGGAATTCCAGAACAAGGACTGCCCTGTAATGCTATCAACAAGTCTCCTCAATGTGTGTCCTATCCGTCGCCAGCGTCTTCTTCTTAACTCTTGTTCCACTGGCACTTGCCTGGTTCTTGTCATCAGTTCCACATTTGTGACTTTGTTATACCATTTCAGTCCTTCTATTCTACGCAAGCACACGTTATCATCACTATCATCATTATAATCATCATCACCACTACCATCAGCATCATCCCCATCATCAGCACTATCGCTATCATCATCATCATCATCATGCTCATCATCATCACCACCACCATCATCATCACTATCATCATAATCATCATTACCATTATCATTATCATCATCATCATCATCATCACCACCACCATCGTCACAATCATCATCATCACCATCATCATCACCACCACCATCAACACCACTATCACCATTATCATCACCATCGCCATCATCACCACCAACATCTTCAATACCATCATCATCAACACCATCATCACCAGCACAATCATGCCATCATCATCAACATCATCATCACCACTACCATCATAATCATCATCACCATCATCACCACTACCCTCATCATCATCACCATCATCACCACTGCCATCACTGCTACCATCATCATCATTATTCTCACTCACATCATCGTTATCATCATCCTCACCATTATCATCACCACAATCATCGGCGCCATCATTACCACCACCACTATCACAATCATCACCATCCTCATCATCATCATCACCACCACAGTGACCATCATCACCACCATCATCACCATTATGACCATTACCATCATCACCACTATCATCACCACCATCATAAACACCACCATCAACATCATCATTACCATCCTCATCACCACCACCATCAGCATCATCACCATCATCATCACCACCACCATCATTACCATCGCCATCATCACCACTACCATCATCACTATCATCATCCACACCATCTCCACCATCATCACCAGCATCATCAATGCCATCAAAATCATGACATCATCATCATCATCATCATAACCACTACCATCACCAATACCACCATCATCATCACCATCGTCACCACTACCATCACTACTACCATCATCATCACTATCGTCACCACTACCATCACCACTACCATCATCACAATCATCACAACTGTCATCACCTCTACCGTCATCATCATTATAACCATCACCATCATCGCCGCCATCATCACCACCACCACTATCACAACCAACACCATAATAACCATCCTCATCATAATCATCATCATCACCACCACAGTGACAATCGTCATCACCACCATCATCACCATTATGACCATAACCATCATCAACACTATCATCACCACCATCATAATCACCACCATCAACTTTATCACCATCATCATCATTTTCCTTTGAGCTCCATACCAAACATGGAGCTTCCACTACAGCCAGCCCCCCCCCCCCCCACAGGAAGGCTGCACCAATCATTCACACGCCCTTGCAGCCGTGGTTTCTATGGTAATCTGTTTTACGTAATGATGTTGGCAGCCCCATGCACAACCTTATAGTAGTCTCCTTCTGTGATGTTCAGTATCCCTATTCGTACTTCGTCTCTTCAGAGAACCCTGGGAACTTCATGGATCAAGGTAAATAAAAAAAAACAGTAAATTATTGACAAGACCGCCCACTCAGCCGTCATGTGCAATCCTTAAATATTCTATTTAACTCAGAGCCCATTAACAAGTACGTTTTCATGGTTTTCGTGTGTAGACACGCTGAACCCAAACAGACGTGATTGCCCTATTGATTTTTGGCGGAATGTTTAAAAACGTGATTTTAAGGTATTCATAGGACGAGATAATTGTGGCCGGGCAGGGTAGTGGGGGTTGCTGTTTAACTCGAGAGTATTAGATTTTGATTACTAGCTAGCCTGCTAGAGGTGATGATTTCTCTCTACAGACTTACAGGAATTTACCAGGTTCGGGGACAATCCTCTATGATGTTTTATTTTTTGAGCATATGGTTATTATTTGTGTTGCACCTGCAACGATTAGCTTTGGCATGATCCTTTAATCATTGGTATGGTGGCTAACTGCAAACATATGATTCGTCAACAGCATTTGTGTTCAATGAAACAAATGTTTATTCAATTTCCAACAAGAACTGGGTTAAGTCAAATGGTAACCACAACAAATTTGCATAATAGCATGTTGACATTTAATAAACAAGCGTAAAAAGTCAATGCATTATTTTAATGATGCAATATTCCTTATTGCATCTCGTAATCTTTTCAAGTTGCTAAAACATGGCGTGGCTCCTCTATCCTTCTAGTGTTCCTTCGTTTATTTGTTAATGTGGTCTAGATTTCACGTTTTTCTTATCTCTTCATTTCAATGAAGAGCCAAACTTTCTCTTATTCATTAGTATTCCTTAGTTTGACTTTCTCTCAGCTTAAGGACCTTCATTCTTGGTAAAAGGTTCAGATATATGCCTGGGTTTACAATTCTTTACCCAGTTTTCGAGCGTAGCTCCGTTTCAGTTATGACTGTAGGCTCTAACAGTTATTGCATGCAATTCTTAGCACTACTTACAGTTTTCATGAATTCACAAACAAATTATTCTACGTTTCGAAGTTACACAGTTGCTTTAATTGTGCGAAGTCAATCTCCTCTATAGAATATCACTGAGCAAAGAGAATTACGTCTTGTCTCCACCGCTCTAAATTCATTTCTGACTAAAAAAATGGCTTCGTCTCTTGTTCCTTCCGGGGAAAAAAGACTCAGCCTAACCATTGGTGGTAAATCACGTGACCAATGCTTGGCGTTACGAAGCGAAGCTTAGCCTAAAATAATGCGTGGCTTTTCGAAGCTAACCTGGTTTAATTAAACATCTGCGCCAAGACTTTTTTATTCTTCTGTTTCTATAAAAATTTATTTTATATGTTAATATAGCCTGTATCTGAAAACTTACGGTATACGCGGTTACATACAGATCCCGGGGCCCTGCAGATGTATCCCGTAGGGAGACATTTGAGTACTATCAATAACAAAAATCCATCCCCAAAAATTTCTAAGTTCAAAAAAATTTTCAGAAAAATTTAAAGTTCAAAAATATTTCCAAAAAATTTAATTTAATTCCTATACTGGGGTCCTATGTCTATATGAGGTCGTCTGCTATGTAAAAAAAACTAGTAGTGGACATCAACTTCAAAAAGTGTAACTTATTCATCACATCATAATATTTTTCACCAAATTTACAAATTGGCAACACTGCCTAACAAAATCTGCAAAACACTCATAAGGTCATCACTAAAAAAATGTGACGAGTGGCAACACTGGGGAATGAACAATAAACTATCTTATTTGCAGAACTTGGCTGGATTATCATAATCTATTACATTTCATTCAAAAATATAGTTGATTACATTCTCTTGGATGTGGTGGGGGTGTTATCTCTTTTCTGTACTGTTATTTGCTCCATATTAAAAGCCTGCAAGTACTAACAAAATTTTTTTTTTTTTCTAGTGAATGAGCCACTTGCTCATTATTACATGTAGAAAACATCTCTAAACATAATATGCATATTTATCATACGATAATACAACCAGCATCATTTTTATAAGTAATCATTTTTCACAATAAAAGCATTAAAACCTCATGGCTTATCCTTATTTATTTATTTGTATGTTTCCTTGTTATAGACATTTTCCAAATGGTAAGTGTATAAACTCGTTCTAAGTCCGTCACTGTAGAAAATGTTCTATATTACATTTTTTTTTCTTCAAAATATGTGATGTTTGTCTCTAATATCCGTACGTCTGGTGGTGATCCTGTCCATTAGTCAGTTATTTCTAATCATTCCTTCTTTTCTGTCAATACAGTATTTTTTTTTTGTGAACTCTGTCCTAGAAATATTATTTTATATATATATATATATTTTTTTTTTTTTCAAAGATCTTCTTTGACTTGCCATACATCAATTTTCAAACATCAAATTATTCAGCAACCAACAGACGAATGTGTTACTATCATATTATGAAATAGAAGGGAAAAGAAAAATATAGTTTCCAAATCATCATGAATTTTCTACATTGGGTTCCGTATTACTTTATTTTCTCTTTTAAGACAACTGCTTATACTTTTGACAATATGTATCCATGTTGTCACTCTCGAGGCATCCTTGTATACAATTTATATTTGTCTCCTTTTTTTTTTTTTTTTCATAACACCAATGTATCATTTATGGTGTACCAATATCATTGTATCTATTCTAGTCCTCCTGTTATCTTGAGAATTCATCCTTAGTAACTCCCTATGTACCTTATCTAGCAATACATTTATGCAAAACACATCAAACAATTATTTATGGAAACATTTAACTGAGATGTAAGAACTTTTGACAATATGAGATGAAAAAAAATTTTGGGGTCATCACTCAAAAAATGTGACATAGAAAGGAAGAAAAAATATTCAATTGATCGTGAGGAATCTACAATATTCTTATAAGACAAAGTTCCTTGCACTCTGACTACTATTTAACCATATTATTTCTGGTTATCTTTGCATACAGTGTACCATTTCCATTTCCTTTATAAGTCCAATTCATCGCTCATGGTGCTCCAATATTTTAAAATGTGGATCCTTCCTATTCCTCTTATTCTGTACTGGAAATATATCCTTATTAATTGTCCATGTACTATATCTGTGACATGTCTGTCCTTGGGATAACGTTATTTTCTTATCCAATATCCTCGGGGTGAGCAAATCTCAGTATGTCCAATTTCATCAACCATTTATTTATTTTCTCTCCTGTAATTCTGGGTATGTTATGAGTATAGTACATTGTCAATTTATTCTAACTATCTTACAACATTCTGTAATTCGTGATAAGGAATAGTCATTTGTTATACAACAATGTTCATATTACAAAGGCAATGAGCAAAAATCAAAAAAAAAAAAGATATCTTCTCCAAAAATGCGGATGTATCTCTATTTCCTTTACCTCTGGGTGTAGCAATTATTCAGTCATTATTTTTTTTCTCCATTATTTAATCTCCATTTTGTGTCCTTAGTACCTGTGGTTCCATGGGATTATCATAATTCATTTATGTCTCTTGTCTACTGATAATCCTTCAATAATGACTTCAAATATGGTCCTCATATGTGCAACAATCATCTGCTCTGATTTGTTCCATGGTATTCATCAAATATTCTATTATATCCTTGTCTTATCTCGTAACCACGAAAGACTAAGATTATTCCTCCTCCAATGTTAATGTGGGGGATTTTGTGCATCAACATTTCAACAAAATCTCAGCTGTGACAACATAAAGTTTCACCTTAATATAAAATGTCATCTTCATCATACATAACCTGTTGCTTCTTCATCTCATGTGTCATTAGTGGTTATCATGCGGTAATGGGGTATTTCATTTGCTAGGTCAGCATGTGCAAATGTCATTGGGGTATTTGTGATAGGCAGTAAAATTTTTGACAGTACTAATATACATCTGGGTCTAAAATAATAATGTACATTTGGAATAATCCTGTGGAGAAAAATAGCATAACCTACAATACTAGTTTTGGGTATGAATTATGTGCTGTTGAGAGATGTCATAGTATGAACAGTATGATTGATCAAGGTGATAGATATAAAGGAGTTTAGCATAATATAGATCAAAGAAATATTAGTATGGGGTAAGAAAACAAAACTACTGGTGTACAGTGTCTGCATGAAAATACAGGACTCTGGATCTGCAAGGACAAGAAGTCTGGTGAATGAAACATGGAATATGATTCGTTTCAAAAGTAGAGATCAATGTTACAACAGAATAGTATGACACATGTGTTATAGGTAAAGTTGTGTAACATTCTGAATATCAAAAACTGTCTGACTAATAAGGGTGTCTGTAAACAAAGAACATTGTATCATCTGTGTCATCTTTATTTCAATAATCCAAATAAAATGTCTAACTAGAATCCTCCGTGGGCTGGTCTTGATTTCTTTCTGGGCATCATTATTCTAAGGCTGGAAAAAATAACTTTCTCAGTGAGGTTTGACATCTTAGTCTGTAAGCAAGTCATTTGAACTGTCCAAGACTGAAAATAGAGTACATGGGGAGAGTTAGTACATTGTTAAAAATTAAGTGCACATTCGCGGTGACGGTACATGGGATGGCATGTACATTGAAGACTTGAGGGGCGTGTCTCAGCAAAGTTTTAGTAGTTCCTTCAGTTTCTGTGCCATCTCTAACCTTGCAATGTCCCGACTGCTTAGGCGAGCATCATACTGAGTAGCAGTGGTGACGGGTGTGATAGGCGACGACACCGCATTTGCTGATTGTTGGGACACTGAGGACATTGACGAATGCGGTGATGGCTTAACATCTTTTGATTGCGGTGATGGTTTCACTGTGGTAGGGGTTTGTATGGCTGGAACATCTGTTGGTTTTGAGGCAGGTATATGTTTCGCCTTGATTTTTCTTCTGACCTGGTTGTGCTGAACGTTAGCACCGGTTACAATGGGCACAGTAATTTGCACACTGTTGTTTTTGACTAGTTGAGATGAGGCTAACACTTCTCGGCTTGGTTTTGGAACATGATTGCGTTTCTTCAGAATCTTTCGTCTGATATAGTTATGCTGTATACGCGGAATTTTGTTGCTAGGGATTGAGTCATCAGATTCTGTTTTATAGGCGCGTTTGACGCTGGAGCTGACTGGTACAAATAATGTACTATCCGCATCACTGGTTTCAATGGAACTAGCTGTATCAATGTCTGTTTCTTGTTGGTATAATTCTACCATTTTTCTGTCATTATGTTCGTTGGGGTCTGACAAAGCTATGCTGTCTTGTTCTGTTTCGTCTCCATAAAGATCGCTGGTATATGGTTCAACAATCTGCTTGGGTATAGTTTCTTCAGGATCTGATTGTTTTGAACGAGCAATCTTGTTCTTGTGGTATAGCAGTGTTTGGTTTTCACTAGTGTTAAAACTAGAACTGCCTGAACTGGGGGTGTGATAGGTATCAGCTGACGATTTATCACTGCGGGAGTAAGTTTGAGTGTGGATATAAGGTGCTTGGTTGTTGTCATCGTGTGACGTCTGAGGCATTATTTCTTCATTTCTAATGCGCAGGTCTCTGTCCTGGAGTCTATTACGCAATTCAAGTGGTGGGATATCTTCTTCGCTTTCGGACGAGTCTCGTTGTTGTCTTGCTCGATGTATTTCATCTGTGGGTGGTCTGGGTATGTGGTCGTCTTGGTAAAATTCAGAGTCTGTCGTCTCTGACTCTGATATGTCAGACGAATCTGTGCTGGATGGATTATAATTTAGGGTGGCTTTTCTGACTGGTCTTGTATTTGTCGTCAGAGGCGGAATGGGCCGGTGATTATCACTTTTTATTTGTTTTACGTGAGCTTTTGTTTGGTGTTGTTTCTCTTCATTCCAAATAATGAAGTTTACAGGCGTAGTTTGTTTCATGATTTTGTAGCCATCTAACCATCGGTCATCGAATTTTGAACTGCGTACATGTTTCTTGTAGTATACTCTGTCTCCTATTTTGTATGTTGGTAGCTTGGCTGATTTATCATGTTGTTTCTGTTTCTTGTGAAATGCCTTCTGCGTATTTCGTTGTGCAATCTGGTGAGCTTTATACTTTTCTTGAAGGATTATTTCGATGGGGTCTTCTCCCATGTATTTTCTTTGTGGGCGAAGTAGGTTGTCTAACGGAAAGTTTGGTTCTCTTCCGTATAGCATGAGAAAGGGTGACATTCCTGTGGTATCGTTCACGTTTACTCGGATGGCTTCAAGAGCTTGGTTAATGTATAGGTCCCAGTATTGGTGGTTCCCCTTGATATATTTGCTAATAATATCATGTAGGGTGGCGTGCATGCGTTCATTTCTGCCATTTGCATTTTGGGCAATAATAAGTGGTTGTAGTATGCTCAATATTCAGCTGGTGTAAGGTGGCTTTAAATGGGTTACCTATAAACTGTTTACCGTTGTCTGAAATGATTCGTTTTGGACAGCCATGCCTGGGAATGAATTCTTGTAAAAAAATTTGCGTGATGGACTGCGATGTGGCATCACTGAGTGGGTAACTTTCTGGCCAAACAGAGTATTGGTCAACTATGTGCAGGAGGTATTTGTTGCCTGATTGGGTGAGTGGGTAAGGACCTGATAAGTCAATGCTCACTGTTTGCATGGGGTAATGGGAAGGTTGCATTTCTTGAAGGGGAATTAAATGTGGCTTCATGTTTCTCAATTTACATGTTCTACAGGTGGCTACATATTCTGTAATGTCCTTGTAGAAAGTTTGCCAATAATACCTTTTCTTTATGACATCAATTGTTTTGTCTCTTCCCATGTGCCCGTTGTTATCATGAAACTGTAGCAATACTTCTGGGACTAGATGTGCTGGAATGACTTTTCTTAGTGTCCCTTCTTGTTTCTGATCAATATAGTATAGAATTCCATCCGTTGGGTGTACTGTAAAATCTTTACTTTTTGTTGGGTTTTCCTTCACGTATGTGGGCAGCTTGACAATTTTTGCATCTTTCGCTTGTTCTACTCTCATGTCAAGCATCTCTTGGCTTTCTTCTTCTACTTGAGTGGCAGAATCTGAGGTACTTCTTCGACTTGATGAAGTAATTTCATTAATTTCTTTAGCATTATCGTCAATCTCTGAGGATGTGCCATCATTTTTGACTCTATTTGTTTTCACTTCAGTTTCATCATCATATTTAATCCTGGATAAGAGGTCTGCACAGGTGTTCATTTCGCCTGGGATATGTTCGATAGTGGTGTCGTAGGACTGTAAATTCATTGCCCATGTCTGTAACTTCTTTGGCTGTTCTTGTGTTTTGGTGAGCCAGTTAACCAAAGGTTGATGATCAGTTCTTATAATGAGTTTAGTTCCTCTGACGTAAAAGTCAAACTTTTGTACTGCATAGTGAATAGCATATGCTTCTTTCTCAGTGGTGGTCCACCGTTTTTGTGACTTTGACAATGCGTGGGATAGGAATGCAATGGGTTTCTCATTTGGAATGTTTGGTAGGATGGGTGTTTCATCTTCTAGTACAGGTTGGACCAAACAAGCACCAATTGCGTTATCTGAGGCATCGGCGTATAGTATCATGGGCTGAGAAATATCTGGATGTCCAAGCAGTGGGATGGTGGTTAGGGCATTTTTTAGATACTCAAAGGATCTCTGGCAGTCTTCTGTCCATTTGAAGCGTGCATACTTGCGGGTAAGGGCTATCAAAGGCTCTGCTGCTCTGGAGAAATTGATGATGTGGCGTCTATAGTACCCTATTGTACCAATAAATGAGCGTGTTTGTCTCACCGTCTTGGGGCTAGGCATTTCTCTTATGGCTTTGACTTTATCTTCATCAGGTCTGACGCCATGTCTATTGATGACAAAGCCTAAATATTTTGTTTCTGTCTTTAGAAACTCACACTTCGACAGTTTTAACTTTATTTGGTGATGCCTGAGTCTATCAAACACTGTTTCAACCTTGCGGAGGTGGTCTTCCATCGTGCCTGCGGTATGTATCAGGATATCGTCTATGTATGCCAGGGCAAATGGATGTAGACCCTTTAACACTTCATCCATGAGTGACATATATGTTGCTGGAGATCCTTTTAGACCAAATGGCATAACATTCCAAAAAAAACTTCCCATATGTGAACAGAATGTGGATTTCTGTTTTGCCTCAGGTGTCATGGGGATGCACCAAAAGCCTGACCTTGCATCAAGTGTGGTAAAGTATGTAGACTTTCCTAACGTCGCAAGTAGATCGTCTATCCTGGGGAGGGGGTAGGAAATGACTTTTGTGATTTTGTTAAGGGCACGGTAGTCGCAGCAAAAGCGACTGGAGCCGTCTTTCTTTGTTACGATCACTATGGGTGAGGACCATTGGGAACGGGATCTTTCGATGATTCCTGCCTGTAGCATTTCATTTATAGACCTTTCCACGAGTTCTCTATTTTTCAAGGGCGTATGATAGGGTTTCATATGTATTGGCTCCTCTGCGGTTGTTTGAATGTCCATTGTGACAGTGTTAGTTCTGCCTAATTCCATGTCGTTGAGTGCGAATACATCTTGGTGCTTTTCTACAAACGTTTTCAAACGTTGCTTATTATCTTCTGTGGCATTCAGGGTTGCAAGTAACTGAGCTATTCTCTCTCTGTATTTATGATCTGCTATGATATCTCTGGTCTGTCTTGATGCCTCCGTTTCATTCCCATAATTTTGGGACATTTTTCTTGCATCTTGTGAAAATCTCTGCTCCTGGTATGTGGCTTTCTTTTGCGTAGTTCTTTGCCGTTCATTGGGCTGTGCTTGGTACTGTCTCCTCTGCCATGTACTGTGTGCATTTCCATTTGTCACTGCATTTACTGTATATTCATTTCTTATTATATTTCTGGGGTAGTCATTGTTGTGCCATTTTTTCTGATTATTTCTGTCGTAACTGCGCTTATCCGCGTACGTTACTGTATTTCTTCTGTTTGTGCTATAGGGCTGTCTTCTTTCCCTGGGCGAAAATTTTTCATTCTTTCTGTTTCCAACTTTGCTGCTATAGTATCCTCCTGTGGTATAGTCATATAAGAATTCTTCCTTTTCTTCGGAAATTTCAATTGGTTTTGGGACTTTATCATATCCACCTGTTTTTGAGTTATATTGATACTCCATGGGGCATGTATCACTGTCTTGTCGCTTTGGATATCCTCCTGGCAAGACAATTTCTGTTTCTCTGTTACTCTGTGATATACAGCACTTCATCTTTTCTCTTGGTGTGCTGGGGCGCAAGAATGAGTAATTATAGTCATTTTCATACTGTGGCCTTTCTCTTCTTATGTATGGACTGGTTCGTTTCTGCCATCTGGGTAGGGTATGCTGTGGTGTAACATGACTGTGACTGATGTTACTGCCTTTTTCTGCTGCCTTATAACTGTTTACTTTCTGTGTACTATGGTTATTTGTACTGCGATTTCGTGCATTATGTCCAGTGGGAGTGGTTGAGACAATTTGTGGATGGTCTCTATTGGTTTTGGTTTGTCTTATTGTTGACGTATCCACTTGCGCTACAACTGTGCCTCTTTTTATAGTGGTAGTTTTTCCTGACATATTCAATATCATGATGGGGAAATCTCTGGACTTCGAGACTTCAGCGATTCCCTCTGTAATTTGCAACAATGGGTCATCAATAATGCTTTCTTCTGCTAGGGGCTGTACTTGAATTGATTGCCCTGGTGTTATGTACTCAGAATTTTTTACTCTGCCTTTTGCTATGACCAGGGAGTTTGGAGCCACCGTTATGGGAGCTGTAATCCTTACCAAAGACGCTATGTGGATATCGTCCTGGAGATCTATGTACGTATTGTTGACTTTGATTTTGTGGAGGTCATAGTATATTCGAACTTTGTGTTTGTTAAAAAAATCTCTCCCTAGGATAAGATTTCTAGACATTCCTTTAGTAATGACAAATGGGTGTTCAAAATTTGTTTCGCCTAAGGAAAATTTTAGCCATGCTGTCCCAACTGAATTTAGTCTTTGTCCCGTGACTGAAGCTAGGTGTGTTTTGGACGGTTGAAATCGTACTAAGTGTTGGATCCTCTTGAACAGCTGGAACCTAATAAGGCTGATGGATGCTCCTGTATCTACCAGTGCCCTATATTGTTGGCCCTGTATAGACATGATGCAGGAACTGGGGTCCGGATGTATTTTAGTTCCATCATGCAACATTTCTTCATATTGTATTTTACTGGATGGGCCCACTTGACAATTTCTGTTCTGTGTTGTTTCTTTTGTTTTGGACCAGTTTCTGTGATTGTTGCCCTCACTAACGGTCCTGTTTAGTGAGTGGCTCGGCCGTTTCCCTGACGCATGAGGGGTTGAGGTGCGCCTCTGGTATACTGATTTCTGGTGTAATCACGTGGGGGTGGTGCGGGTTGTTGTGGTTGGTAACCTCCTCTTCTGGGTGGTGCATGATTGTAATTTGCTCTACAGGACTTGTAACCATGTCCGAGCCTACCGCATGTAAAGCATCCGTTTGTATTGACATTATTGACGTCGTTTTGCCTCTGTGTGGGGGGTCTATAATTGCGGGGTCTATCATCACGTATTCGTGGGCGAGTCCATTGCCTCCTGGTATGGTCGACTTCCATAGGCTCATGCTCATCATAGTCCCTATATTCTGGTCGGGGTTCCCTACCTGCTCTTTGTTGGAACCTTCGGTGAAGATTTTCCTCCTGTATTGCTGCTTGGATTGTTTCAGCAATAGTCTTGGTGTCTTTTCTAATAAGATGCCTTCTGATATTTTCCGCTCTAAGACCATCGGCAAATATCCCCACTAACTGTATTTCTACATCAGGTGTGGTAGGGATTTCTCCGCAAAATGCCTCTTCTGCCATATTGAGGAATCGATCTCCAAAAAGTTGTACCGATTCATCTCTTTCCTGTTTCATGCTTCTAAGGACTGACCAAGCATGCATTTTGTCTATGATTTCCCCATATCTCTGGGTGAGCTCTTTTTTTAGGGACTCGTAGGTTTCTGTGGGGTACTGCTGGGACCTCTTTCTTAAAAAATCAGTCACGTACGAATCAGAACCTAACAGAGCGATTTTCTTTTTTTCTTCATCCGTTGTTGCCTCTGCTAGTGCCGCAAATTTATCCATGTCGGACAACCATCTTCTGAAATTTTTTTTGTTTCCATCAAACGGCTGAACAATGGATCTAACCTGTGTGAATTTCGCGTAGTTTTCATTTTTCTGTAGGGTTTCAGTAATTTGCCGTAGCGCTATTATTGTTGGTCCTTCCATATTTTGTCTGTCCTGGGGCTGCAGTGGTTGTGCTTGAGCGAATCTGTTTTCCTGTTGCTGCTGCTGTTCTACCCCAAGTTGCTGGAAATTTTCCATTAATTGATCCATCTTCGCTTCTGCTCTTTTGTAGAGGACTGGTCACTAGGCAACAAGTTGTATGTGTTTTTCTGCTCAATACCTTTTTTTTTTTTTAATGAGGACTGATCACGGGCACCAAGTTGCAATGTGTGGCCGGGCAGGGTAGTGGGGGTTGCTGTTTAACTCGAGAGTATTAGATTTTGATTACTAGCTAGCCTGCTAGAGGTGATGATTTCTCTCTACAGACTTACAGGAATTTACCAGGTTCGGGGGACAATCCTCTATGATGTTTTATTTTTTGAGCATATGGTTATTATTTGTGTTGCACCTGCAACGATTAGCTTTGGCATGATCCTTTAATCATTGGTATGGTGGCTAACTGCAAACATATGATTCGTCAACAGCATTTGTGTTCAATGAAACAAATGTTTATTCAATTTCCAACAAGAACTGGGTTAAGTCAAATGGTAACCACAACAAATTTGCATAATAGCATGTTGACATTTAATAAACAAGCGTAAAAAGTCAATGCATTATTTTAATGATGCAATATTCCTTATTGCATCTCGTAATCTTTTCAAGTTGCTAAAACATGGCGTGGCTCCTCTATCCTTCTAGTGTTCCTTCGTTTATTTGTTAATGTGGTCTAGATTTCACGTTTTTTCTTATCTCTTCATTTCAATGAAGAGCCAAACTTTCTCTTATTCATTAGTATTCCTTAGTTTGACTTTCTCTCAGCTTAAGGACCTTCATTCTTGGTAAAAGGTTCAGATATATGCCTGGGTTTACAATTCTTTACCCAGTTTTCGAGCGTAGCTCCGTTTCAGTTATGACTGTAGGCTCTAACAGTTATTGCATGCAATTCTTAGCACTACTTACAGTTTTCATGAATTCACAAACAAATTATTCTACGTTTCGAAGTTACACAGTTGCTTTAATTGTGCGAAGTCAATCTCCTCTATAGAATATCACTGAGCAAAGAGAATTACGTCTTGTCTCCACCGCTCTAATTTCATTTCTGACTAAAAAAATGGCTTCGTCTCTTGTTCATTCCGGGGAAAAAAGACTCAGCCTAACCATTGGTGGTAAATCACGTGACCAATGCTTGGCGTTACGAAGCGAAGCTTAGCCTAAAATAATGCGTGGCTTTTCGAAGGTAACCTGGTTTAATTAAACATCTGCGCCAAGATTTTTTAAATCTTCTGTTTCTATAAAAATTTATTTTATATGTTAATATAGCCTGTATCTGAAAACTTACGGTATACGCGGTTACATAATTTTCTTTGGGAAAGGAAAGGATCCCGTTACACGCCCATTGAGGCATATTGGGAATATGGTGTTAGGCCCATATTTTCTTGACCATCGGCACACTAGGGGTGATGTGGTCAGTATCACGCTGGCCGAATTAACCTTCCAAGAGTTGCTCTGGTACCAAATTCATGAGGCTGGGTCGACCCCGGAGCCATTTGCGATCTAAAACGTTCCAGCTCAACTGGGGATTGAACTACGGACAACAGAGCTAGGAAGCCAGTGCACTAACCACTGCACTACCGCGGCTAATTTTCTTTGGGGTGGTGGGATATTTAGGAAGATGTAGGTGGTGTATTTTTTAAACTTCGCCTAGGCCGGTGCCAAGCCCGGCTGAAAAAGGAGGAGGGCGGCATGCATGGAGGCCGTAAGGAGGCAGCCCCTCCACCATGCAAAGGCACAACAGGCCAATCACCTGTTTGCTTTAAAACATGATTACGCGAACTACAAGAGAGAAAACCGGACTGATTCTAAAGGCGACGAACTGGAACGGACTACGGACTTCGACTTATGGAACTTGGAACACAAGAAGTATAAATGGGAAAGAAGAGGAGCTGGTGGAAGAGATGAGGAAAGCAAAATTAGAAATCCTGGCTATAACGGAAACAAAGAAAAAGGGACAAGAAGTCATGAATCTCGATGGCAGCACGCTGCTCTACAGTGGTGTACCCACATCTGAAAGAGCTAAAGGGGGCGTGGGTTGCATTGTGGCCAAAAACCAAAAAGACAGTATCAAGGGATGGAACTTTGTCTTGTAAAACTAAAAGAAGGAGAAACCATAGCCAACCTGGTCATAGTGTATGGGCCAAATGAGGATGAGAGAGCAGAGGTCAAGGAGGAATTCTTCGAGCTGCTTCAAAGGACAGTGGATGACTGCCTAGATGAAATTATCATGCTCGGAGATTTCAATGCCAGAGTTGGAAATGACCATGCTAGATGGTGTAGTGAAATGGATCTGTGTAAACCCCACGCTCAAACTTCCTGCTTAAAAACCAGTCCGCGTATTTTTTAAAATCTATAAATAACTACAATATTTGAAATTTGTCTGAGGAGCAAAGTACATTTACCGCTAAAAATTTAACTAGAGAATTTTAATTTTTCTAATACCACAGGTTAAAAGTTACTACCTCCATACACACACACACCCACCCTAATAATTATCGAAGGACGTAGAAAATTAACAACCAATCAAATTGGTACCTCGTTTTTGTAGAATCAAAAAAAAAATTTGGTGGTAGGGCAAAAATGCCGATTCTGTGTTTTTGACCAAAATTAAATAATTTATTTCTCAATAACTAAAGGGAATTAGAATGAAAGGGATATCTTAAATTATAGCGCTGATATTGATTAATATATTAACCTAAAGATTCCCACTTAATAAAATTTTCTTGACTTAGAAAAATTTAATTTAGTGATATTTTAGATCAGGGTAGACCTACAATTAATTACAACAAAATTACCCAGATGAAACTGTTAAGGAATAACCAAAGGAAGATTACATAGAACGATAGAGGTCAGTTGGCCGTTTAATTATCACTTTTGATATTGGAAATCGGTCCATAAATAACTGAGATATAAAATACACAAATGTAATCAGACGAACAAACACACTTATAATCGCTCCAGTTTATAGTCCAAAAATAGTTAAAATTGTGACTCGTCTTCTGATTGGTTAGGTGTAGTTGATAAAATTTAACACCTCCTGAAAAACTAACAAGCACTGCCAAGTTGAGATCAGCGGGAAAGCCTTGTGACCAAGCTTTTGCCGTCTGGACGATAAAGCAGTCTGAAAACCTATTTACTGCTAGTCAAGCTTGTGCATGTGTTATTATTCTTTACTTGAGGGTGGTATTACCAGTTACAAAAGTTGTTGCAGTAAACCTGGAGAAGACAGAACCTGTGGACAGTAAATGCTTACAATATACCTGGAAGCTACATGCTGTATCTTCATCCAGGAGGCAACACTATTTGATTGATCTTGTAGATTCTGGAGCCAAAAGCATCAGACAGGCTGACGAGATAAGTCCCTTAGCACGGGCACATGATAGTTTATTGCAATTCCATCCACAACAATAAAAAGAATTTTCTGGGGAATGATGTAAAGAACAGACTCTCCAATAATAGACTAGTGTTAATGTCAAGCATTGAATCAGACTGTGGGGTACCCATTACAGTGACCTTTTTGATTGTTAAAAGTCATGGACAGTGTTTCCAACTTATTTATTTATATAATGTAAATAAAAGTTTTCTTGATTTGACAATTCCTGTCCCAAAAGAGTGAGGTACAGGAAAAATAAATTGTATATATATCCCTTTATATATCAAAACGTACACACAATTTTACTTACTTGATTTTTATTGAGTTAAAGTTCTGTTTGAAATTATTCAATCCTCATACTAAATACATTACCCTAGACACTTAGCCACATAACACCACAGAGATTACTGTACCCTGGGTGAGATCAGAAGGGGTAACGGATAGGGACCCTGAGAAATTCATCATCATCATTATTACTCAGGGAACTTACATAGCTTGACCTCACCTGGTTAACCTTTGATTTTATTAACATCAAAACCTCTTATCACAGATGGGGTGGAGATATCGGAAGATATGGAGAAGATACTCTCAATGACAATGGAAAGCGATTCCTTAGATTCTGCAGTGAGCAGAATCTGATCATTACAAACACAAAGTTCCCCCATAAGCGCATACATGCATACATTAGATCTGAACCAACAAAGAATGAGAAGTCAGTGATCGACTATGCCATTGTTAGTAAGAGCTCATTCAAATATGTCCGGGATGCTAGAGTCTGGAGTGGGCCAGAGATTGGAAGTCATCACTACCTGATTACAATCAAAAGAACAACTGAAAGAGTTGCTCAGCCTAGGAACTGCCCAACATCACGCAAGAAACCAAGTAAACAAACGAGAGAAATGAGCATTAAGACCTACAAGCTGAGAGAGCCAGAAATTAAGACCAGATATCAGGGGCTACAGCGGTGAGAAACACAGAAGAACAACCCGATGACTTGGAAACCCTCTGGCTTAAATTCAAGGACATCATAAAGACAGCTGCTGCAGAATCATGTGGTGAAGTCAGACTTGGGAACAAGAGAAAGAGGACACCTTGGTGGACAGAGGAAGTCAAAGAGAAAATAAGAGAGAAGAAAATGGCATGGAAACAATACTTAGGAGCTAAAAACACAGCAGGACAAATAGAGAAATATAGAGAATATGTGATACTCAGAACAGAAGCAAAGAACAAGGTGCTAGCAGCAAAACAGAAGTCCTGGGAAGAATTTGGAGAAAAGCTAGAAAAAGATGCACAAGAAAACCAGAAATTGTTCTATAAGACCCTAAAGAACATGAGGAAGGAAAAACAATGCCCTCTCAAATTTATAAAGGACAAGCAAGGCAAATTGATTACTGCCCTGAAGGAAGTAATGGAAAGAATATTTCTCAGAACTCCTTGATGGTGAGCAAGGTCAAGCATCAGAAATGATAACCACTAGCACAGAACAGGAAACCAATGGTGATGAAGATGACATAAAGATGGAAGAACTGAAGGCAGTACTGGAGAAAATCAAGATGGGCAAAGCAGCAGGGTATGATGGTGTAACACCAGAAATGGTTAAGTACATGGGAGCATCAGGCGACCTATTACTCTTAAGGGTCCTACATGCAGCGTGGTGCAACAAGACCATACCAAAAGATTGGGAGATTGCTATCATAACACCAATTTTAAAAAAGGGTGACAATCGACAATGTGGAAACCATAGAGGCATATCCATTCTCAGTGTCCCTGGTAAAATCTACTCTAGAATCCTAGAGCAGAGACTCCAACGCCTAGCTGAGCCACAATTGGATGAGGTCCAGTGCGGATTCCGAGCAAACCGAAGTACTCAAGACCTAATCTTCACACTCAGACAGCTGAGTGAAAAGGCCCTTGAGTATAAGAGTGAGATCCATCTTTGTTTCGTAGATCTGGAAAAGGCGTTTGACAGGGTCTCCTGGAGCAAACTTTGGGACTGTTTGGCAAGGAAGAACATTTCATCATCTCTGATTCATGCTATACAGAGCTTCTACAAGTGTTGCAGAAATTATGTGAGGACAGCAAACCATAAGTCAGAAGAGTTCAGGACCACCACTGGTGTAAGGCAAGGTGATATCCTGTCACCTTATCTTTTCATACTCCTCATGGACGATGTTATCAAGGCATGTTAGGAGAGAACAAGAAAGTATTCAGTGGCGTAAAGGAAGATGAGACAGGTATGTATTTCAGAGCTGGCATTTGCTGATGATGTTGCCCTGATTGCTAAATCAGAGGCACATCTCCAATCCAACCTGCAAGTCTGGAAGGAAGAGCTGGAGAAGAGAGGGATGGTCATAAGCAGCTATAAAACAAAATCCATGGTGATATCACGAGAAGAAAGAAGACATCAGATTAAGCTGGGAGAACAGGTCCTGGAGCAGGTCGACCACATTATATCTCGGAGCTATTATAGACCGTAAGGGAGGCATCAAAGAAGAGTTGGTCACTCGAAAAGCAGCAGCTGGGAGACTTTTTCAGGCCATAAATCGAGGATTCCTCAGCAAGAGAGAGTGTAAGGAGAACTATTTATACTGTGGATTTAACAACTATCTAATCTTTTGCTCATCCTCTAAGGATACGACCACAATATACAATAGCTGACAATAATCAAACATAACACCGTAAACAGGTAAGTTTCCTTTTAATAGTACACTGCACACAATGAAGCCCCACACGGCTCATAATACATATGAAATACACTGAACATAATGCCAAAACAGCTTGTGCTACTAACAACTTAATATATCAGTATCATACTCACTGGTATGGCCATCCTGAATGGACATCCTGAATGGACATCACAATGACTTTCGCTCACCGGCGAAAGTATGTACTAAGATCAGACAAAAACTAAATCACAAATAACTCAACATCACCGGTCTAAGAAAATGCCACTAGAAAATACAAAGTCACTCTAGAATTACGCACTATAATTCAACCCTCATGAAGAAAAGGCAAACACTAAATCTGAACAATGATGGCAAACTCATCCCAGCAAAAACGCTGATAGGGAACATAAAGACGACCTATCCCGGTCGATGGCCAGAAGTCAAACTCTCTTTTTGCGCCAGAATTCGTCTTCACTTCCCTTCCGGTCAGCTGACCAAACGGGTTTTTCATTATATCAATGTTGCCACTCACAGCGTGACCAACCCTATATTTCGGCGAACATATATACTCTGACATCCACCCCCCTCTTAAGAAAGAAAACGAAGTTTTCTTCCACCGGAGGAGTCACGCTTATCCCCTTTCGGAGTACGGACGAACAAAATGCCGAGACGGCACCTCCTCATCTATCTAGAGAGTGCCAAAGTTGTCCAACACCATTGTCGTTCATGCCTTCTCACCCTATGTACTCAACACAATATGAGCATGAACTAATTCACCTCAGGTACTGGTAGTCGTGAACAATAACAACAACTGTCTAAACCTGGTCTATCAACCACAACATATATTAGTTATACATATCTAAGCATCAATAATAAAACATAATCTCATAGTATAAACAATCCTTTCTGCACGCTGTAAATATACATTATATTATAACATGATTTAAACATACGTTGAATATAACTTTATACATATTACCTTTATGGCGTCATGACACATAAATCACACACTCTCAATCATTTTCAGAATCATCAATTCTAATGATTATAATACATTTCTTCCATAAATCAATGTAAATATTCTCTACGAATGCTCCTCTCCCACACCAACCTCATAACCTGTACAGGACATCCGCTACAAAGTTATGTACTCCCTGAATTGGTAAAATAGTAAAGTTGAATTGCTGCAGCAACAATGCCCAGCGTGTCAACTTAGCACTGGTGGATTTAGCCGACTGCAAAAATAGCAGTGGTTTGTGATCTGTTTGGAGGAACAAATGCGCCCCCAACAGGTATCGTTCCAGCTTAGACACCGCCCTGACAATCGCAAGGCACTCCCTCTCAATCGTAGAGTATCTAGTTTCTGCTGGCAACAACTTCCGACTGACATACATTGTAAAGCATAACATATCATAGCATAAACGTGCATTGCAAGGAATCTCATAATCTTTACAAGTTTACAAAACCCACATATTCATATCAAAATGGTACTGGGGGGCGTGGGTCAGACTCTAAGGTTCGGTTCAACGTCAACCGAAACATCTTACTGAACACGAACCCGAAACCTAAAACTAGCTATTGCTGAACTATCAGCAGGTGGTTATGAAGCAACGACATGTGCTTCCTCCTGACTGCATCACGCGCACCCCACCTATTCGCGAAAGTCACTCGTGCCATATTGGTATTGTCGCGCAACGACAATACCTCCACAAATCTAACCGGCGCGAGCTCATCAAACACTCTTCTGAGTGTTCGCCAACTAGCACTCAGGGGAACGTTACGCACTCAAACTGTGCGATCACTAGCTTTCGGACCCTCGTATAAGTTCCTACTGCTCCTAATCATGTCATTTGGTACTTGCCGCGAATCGCGTCTACGATGTACCTTCTGGTCATCCCCCTTGGGAGTTTGGTGATGCTGAGCCTCTGTTCCAGCCGCACCCATGGCCTTGTGCACTCCCCGTACATTGCCGACGATTAAATCGGCAATCGGATCCTCAAGGACGAACGCGTTCACTCTCCCCGATAGGAACGGAGTGTCCACATTAATACTCGCCTGGGGGTAAGACTCGACTTTGCCCCCAAATGTAGTACACTTTACCGTTTTGCCTGTAAGGCAGGAGTCGTCGATACACGACCGACGCACCCCAATTGTGGTACACCCAGTGTCCCTCAACACCCGGACTGGTCTATTCTCCAATCTTGCCTTCGTGGAGAATCACCTTGCCAGTCTCATGGACTGCTGACAGACATGGTGCCGCATGCCCGCATTGAAGCACTACCCTCTCGTTCGCGTGGAACAGAGGGCGACACCCCGCACAGTCTTCACTATTGATTGTGTCCAACACAAACGCGGAATTCGCGTGTTCTGTTGGGGTGGGACAACTGTCAGCGCAGTGATTATTGCCACCACAATTGGAACACATGCGCTTCTTCTTCGATTCCTCGCGTGAACTCTTGCTAGAACCTTTAGATGGCGACGACCGTGCATCAGAGTCTGAAGATCGACTCTCTGAGGAACCACTCCTCTGCTTGTGATGTTTGGTTTTATACCAAAACCCGTCTTCGTCCTGAGAGTCCTCGAAGCGTACCTGCTTACGAGCTTGGCGCTCCCCTCCGTCGCTATAACTTTTACATTGTTGGTTCTGCCAACTCGGCCGACCATTCCGATGGTATCGGAAATTCCCATAGTTTCCTCTACGTGGCTGATAGGGACTGTAGGGCTTCTCACACTTCTGCTCTACATTGCCTGACTGATTTCGCCAAGGATGGCGCTGAACGTTGCCGACACTGGCAACTATGTCATCTGACAGACCTGACTTCTGAATGGGTTTGCCCGGATGGGCCAGGACATAATGGTGCCCCAATTGAGCCATGGACTCAATGTCCTTTGGGTGGCGTTCCTGGAAAAACGCCACCAACTCAGTTGAGCACGACGACAACACTTTGTCTCGCAGCATCAAGTCTAACAAGCCATCATAGTTCTTCGTTATCCCCTCCATTTCTATCCATCTATTCAGCAGGAGCTTGATCTTCGAGACAAAGTCCTCGAAGTCCTGGTCTGCACCTGGCATCGCGTTTCTAAAACGCGTCCGGTAGCCGTCAGCAGTCAGGCGGAACTTCCGGAGCAACCTTTCCTTTACTTTGTCGTAATCGGCCCTTTCATCTAGCGGGAGGCTAAAAAACGTCTCCATCGCAGGCCCCACTATCAACGTCGATAGCAGAGATGGCCACTGATCTCTGTCAGCCTTCCAGGCCACGCAATCGGCCTCGAACCTCTCGAGGAAAAAATCTAAACTGTCAATTTTATCATTAAAATTAGGCAGACGCAGCCTAAAGGGACGATGAGACCCCCCAGGAGTCGAGTTCTGACCACTCGCACCCACTTCCAATTTCTTCAATTGTATTTCCTTATCCATCATCTTCTCTTCCAGAGCTAATCTCATTCTCTCCTTCTCTAACTCTAACCCTCTCGCTATCTTCTTTTCTTGCAATTCTCGCTCTATCTTCTTTTCTTTCAATTCTCGCTCTATCTTCTTTTCTTCCAATTCTATATCTTCTCTCAACTTCTTTTCTTTGAATTCGAACTCTCTCTGTTTCCATTCGTTCTCTTCTTTCATCTTCTTTTCTTGTAACTCTTTATCTTCTTTCATCTTCTTTTCTTGTAACTCGAATTCTCTTCTATTTATCTCTAGCTGTTCAGCTCGAGCATCTCTTAAGGCATTCTGATTCTCGACTGAATAAAATTCAGCCTTGGCATATTCACTTAGTTCGGTGCCAGTGTACTCACATTCTTTCCCAATCTGAATGAAAGCCTGTAGGTCCATGATGTACATTCAGAATACTCACTCTTATCTCTTACTATAGATTTTTCTATACCATTACTCATTCGTATATATTTCACTTATATCACCAGATAACTCTCTGCTTACAAAATAAGCAGTAATAATAGTAAATATTGATATCACTACTCCAATATACATATATATATATATATATATATATATATATATATATATATATATATATGCATGTAAGTATATATCACCTCACCTCTCCCTGTATACACATCATCAACCTTTACCTCTTATAGTATAAATATAGTTTTACTCTGCCACTTGGCTACTGTCTCCTTACTCTGAAAATTTTGGTCTTTGCGATCACTTAGTCTCTGTGATACACTCAAAGACCCTTACAATAGTCGACAGTTGTACAACAACAGCTGATGATACTTCCTGGTCCTATGACACCACTATACCAACTTGACAATAAATCAGCTTTTACTCCAAAGTCTGTCACTGACACCCACACTGGTGCTATACTCAGATAATCCTTCAATTATAATTAATCTTAATAATCTGTGTTATACAAGTGTTTCCCTTGGCAAAATGAGCACTACACAGATGAAAAAACACACACCCCACACAACGAAAACAAAATCCCAGTCACGAGGAATACGATGATAGACCAAGAAGAGCAGAGGTAGATTAAAATATACAATGCGTGACTGCGCACGAACGAAAACAAGGGATACCTGTAAACGTATTTACAAGATAGAAAGATGGAACAAGAGAACACACCACTTAAACACAACAAAAGAATTACTGCATGTACACGACAATGTAAATACAAACTACACGAATACACCTAACACCAACAGGGCTTGGAATGTTAAGTAGGGCAGTCGCAGGAAAACCCTCTGCCTTACTCCACCACTAAACATACACAGCTACACCCTATAGAGAAACGGTCTAATTCAATCTTTTCCCACAAGTAGGCCAAGAATGAATTAAACTTACCACCCTTCCTCCCTTGAACACACAAATATAATATGATACAATAGACTAAACACCAACTACAGTCAACAATGAAGTGCTGAAAGCTATCTCCTTCACTCCTATCTTCCTAACAAATCACTCCAGTCAAAATACACTAAATAATCTATAAGCAAAATTAACCCTATAACATATCAAAATATATACTATAAATACTTCCAAGTACTAAGAAATACAGTGAAAGATCCGATCTAACTAACTATCCACATACATACATACCGACTAAGTTCTACCCAGAAAGTAGAGAAAAGGAACGGAACAAAAGGAAAGAAAAAACAACAACAAACTAAAAAGCAAGCTTCAAGAAGCAAATGAAAAAATAAACCTATCCTCCTATACTAAAAGATCAGTAACATACAACAATTACAAACAAAAACTTAACTGACGGTCCAACGACGCATGAGCAAGAAGCTTCCTCAGCATTGGTGATAACTGATGAAAACAGCACAAACAAGTCTCCACACTTAAAAACGTCCAAACGAAAATAATGTTCCAGAAAATCCAACACTACGGAAGTCTGTATGTCAGCATACCATCCTAATATCCTCTGGCACAGTACTGCAATATAATCCAATCGAATACACTGTTCTGCACGGGGCTGTGAGAGCACAGTCTACAATAGACACATGACTGAATAATCCTGCGAATGTTCAGCTACTCAACCAGCTTCACACATCTATGTGCCAGAAAACCAGACTTCTTCGTAAGCCTGGGTGCCAGCAGGTACAACACTGTTCTTTGGCACTAAGATATGCAAGAGTCTCACAACGTCCACTCCACAGTTCTACACTACAGCAATCCAAAAGTCTATGGCACCGAAAATACCAGGGTCACGATAGAGGCGTTCGAGGGCAGCCACGGGACGGGCCCCTCGGTGAGGTATGGTCACGTCAGAGGCGTTGGAGGGCACCCACTGGACGGGCCCCTCGATGAGGTATGGTCACGTCAGAGGCGTTGGAGGGCACCCACTAGACGGGCCTCTTGGTGAGGTATGGTCACGTCAGAGGCGTTGGAGGGCACCCACTGAACGGGCCCCTCTGTGAAGTAGTGACAAAACAAACAAAATGTCCAACCAGATATCCTGAGATACCTATCACCCTATTGACCTCTTAACATCTACCACTCCCTATCAACAACCTCCTTCCACCCTATACCGAGCTTGACCGAACTATCTCCCATCTGGCACCCAATTGCCGCCTGGGACAATCTAAACTAGATGTTACCGACACCTCAAACTCCGCTGCTCCACCTGGATCGATACCGCCAACTGAAATGCCAAAGTCACTCACACTACGCTGTGAAAATATTCCTGAACTGCCACTGTAGCACCACAATATACTTGCAACACGATGAAAACGCACTGTCGAACTCACAAACAATATCAAAATATCACATGAACTGAAAACAACACCCGTACACTGTGACCTAAAAACCAAACTAGCTTACGTATCGCGACGCGTCACACTTGACCGCCTACAGTTCACTACTGCTGACTGACAAACACACAGACAACCGAAAGTAACTCACTATTGTGGTTTAATACCAACTATGAAGGCGCCAACACACTACGGCTACAACCTTCAAACACTGTGTGCATAATACGTTCTGGCCTGTATATCGTAACATATGCACTAAGGCCTTTTGGATACAGCTCTTAGCTGTCCACAATACTCAATAGACTACTGTAAACACCGCTTACAGTAGTCAGGGCGCTGTATAGACCTAGCCCCCAGCTGTCAGGAGAACTATTTATACTGTGGATTTAACAACTATCTAATCTTTGGCTCATCCTCTAAGGATACGAACACAGCATACAATAGCTGACAATAATCAAACATAACACCTTAAACAGGTAAGTTCCCTTTTAATAGTACACTGCACACAATGAAGCCCCCAATAGGCTCATAATACATATGAAATACACTGAACATAATGCCAAAACAGCTTGCGCTACTAACAACTTAATATATCGGTATCATACTCACTGGTATGGCCATCCTGAATGGACGTCACAATGACTTTCGCTCACCGGCGAAGTATGTATTAAGATCAGGGAAAAACTAAATCACAAATAACTCAACATCACCGGTCTAAGAAAATGCCACTAGAAAATACAAAAGCACTCTAGAATTACGCACTATAATTCAACCCTCATGAAGAAAAGGCAAGCACTAAATCTGAACAATGATGGCAAACTCATCCCAGCAAAAACGCTGATAGGGAACATAAAGACGACCTATCCCGGTCGATGGCCAGAAGTCAAACTCTCTTTCTGCGCCAGAATTCGTCTTCACTTCCCTTCCGGTCAGCTGACCAAACGGGTTTTTCATTATTTCAATGTTGCCACTCACAGCGTGACCAACCCTATATTTCGGCGAACATATATACTGTGACAGAGAGGTTGGTAGGAAAACGAAGATGGCTGTATACTGCTCTACTTATGTCCCAGTCTTGACATATGAAAGTATGGGAAACTAAGAGCCAGGGATCCAGACCTCCAGGACGACCCAGAGTCCGCTGGGAGGACAACATCAGACAATCTCTGAAGGACTAGAATGGAACCAGGCCAGGAGCAAGACAGCCGATAGGATAGTATGGTGCTCTATCTTCTAAATCGCTTCTCCTCACTGTAGAAGCGGAACGACTAAGTAAGTAAGTGGGATTAGGATGTAACTTGTACCTCTGACAGACAATCTCCTTTGTAACTCCATCAACAAAGCGGTGGTACATTAAAACTAAAAGACATTTGTTCAGATTTTAACTTCGCTTCACAGAAAAGATGGCTTCATACCTTATATAGTTTACGATTAAAGTTAAATTTAAGAATAAAGTTAAGTCAGCTCGTGGGTTTTGCTGTGAACGTGTGAAAAGTATCTTTAATCTCTTGGGAATAACACGTTTTCAAATTTCTATTAGTTAAACATTCTTTTTTTTTTCCTCTTCGTTACATAAAGATTGACCATATCAGATTTACCAGTCGATCGCAAATGACTTATAAAAGTTAAGTGCTTGTAAAAAGGCACCAGCAAAAAGGACTTTTGATATATCCTCACCTTAAATCTCAGTGAAGAGAAAATTTGATTCCAATATAAAATCCCCAGCATTTTATTTATTTTAAACTGTTAATACTAACTGATTACTAAATTTGTTACCTGTTGTTATAAAACTAAACATAGTCGATTCAGTTTTTTATATGTATGAACGCAAACGTATGAGTCAGATTTTATATATATATATATATATATATATATATATATATATATATATATATATATATATATATATATATATATATATATATATATATATATACCTAGACATATATTTACCTCTAAACAGAGCTATAACTTATAAGAGGTATTTCGTTGGATTACAACAACTGGGTGCTTGAATCGACTAAACCATTGCTTAAATCCTTCACAAAAGGCGACGGACCAGATATAATGCATTAACAATTGTTCAGCCCAATACAACATTGTTCGTGACTTCTGGAAATATCTTGTAGTTTCGCCCTTAAGGTAGAAGTGTCATTAATCTTCTATCTACAACTCTGCCGAGATTAATCTTGCGCGCAGGTAGATACCTTGGAAGCCAGTATTAGATACTCTCGAGTTTTGGTCACTGTTAGACCACTACTGCAAAGCAGGGGAGGCAATCCAAGACAAGACTGAAAATTAACGATGAGAAAACGAAATCTATTATAATCAGCAAAGCAGACAAAAAGCCAACGTTAAAGATAAGAATAAATGGGAAAATCCTTGAACAAGTCCAGAGTTTCTCATATCCTGATATAGCGGGTTGTCTCCCCTACTCTGCTGTAGTGGTCCAATAATAGCGAAATTCTTAGTAAAAGGATGAGGGTTTTTAAAAGTATCAACCTTCGCTCAAGATTGCTCTTGGCAGATATATAAATAGAAGAATGATGTTTCTTTCCCAGGGAGTCTCACAGGAATTTATAGAAAGGCAAGTGTAAAACCGGAGTCATCTAAGCTGATGTAAACTCATAACTCTCTACTCCTTCTGTGAGAAAATGTTTTGACTCGTATTTTATGAGTCCCCCGCTGAAGGCGATGAAGGCAAATTTACTTTAGTAGCTCTTTGTTTGTATGTTTTTTTTTTAATTTTTTATTAAAAATGATTCACGCGGGTGCAGACGACGCTATTTCGCAGTGACGAAATATTAGACTGGCAACACTGAGTTTTGGCAACATTGGGGATAACTACCCGCAAGTCATGTTATGAGCGGAAGCGGGAATTATTAGGCGCCAAGAGAGCATTCTTCGTCAAGCCGCGTCCGAGTGAGGACGTACATAGTTTTTCCCTTGCCAGCATTCTTGCTGAGAAGAGTGTGCCATGAGAGGTGTATTCTAAGTTTTGCCTTATTGCGGATTAAGTGGATCATATGGTGTAATTCTAGATTTTTGTGTATTATCTAGTGGGTTTTCTTACATACTGCAGATTATAAGTATTCTATGTTTTTGGACATTTTCATTGTCATAGCTGGTGGCCGCCATGGTGAGCGGTATTCAGTACATTGCTTGTACAGGGCCGTCATATTGTGTTGTATGAGGCTAGTTGATAAATTTATTGAGGCAAGTTTTCTCTGGCAGTGATATATGTATTTCATATGTTTGTTGGCCGTGTGTGGCCATACTGTGTGCGTTTACTCATTAAAGGGAAATACTTGTACAAGGTGTTGATTCCTTGTGTCAGCCATTATTGTTGTGGTCGTCTCCTAGAGGAGCGAGCCTGTTGTTATTATCAGTACTAGTAATATTGTTATAAATCCACAGCATATAGTTTGGTTCTGACAACTTAGTAGTGATCAACTCAACTCTAGATGTACATTTACAAATAAAACGTATTTAATGGTGAGTTATTTATTTAACACGGTTAAACTAAATAAAATTGTTTTGATAATGAAAACAAACAGTTAATTTTTAACATTATAGGATGATCTGGTGGTTTATTTTATATATATATATATATATATATATATATATATATATATATATATATATATACATATATACATATATATATATATATATATACATATATATATATATATATATATATATACATATATATATACATATATACATATATACATATATACATATATACATATATACATATATATATATATATATATATATATATATATATATATATATATATATATATATATATATTACAACTTACACCAAAATTAGGTTAAGAATTATATCCTGACGGCCTTAACATGTCGGGCAGCGGGTTAGGTGTCTAACTGGGTACACCTGAGGTAGGATCCTAGAAATTGTGGCGCTGCGTGATAACTCCTGTCTAATGTTAGATTTCACTTCCAGTCCTATGGCTTGTCCTATACTGGGATACTACATATTACTCGTTCCTGACTGTCTTATGATTTCTCCTTGACGAGTATGGAATACAATGAGGAAGCCTTAAAAGGCTTTAGATTTCAAACTGACTTTTTGCTCCATACACAAGGCTTACCGTGAAGTTTTGATTGGGGTGACCAATCATAATTAAATTTAGTTTAATATTCTAATATCAAACCAACACCCAAGGTAAGGAGTCTGATTTTGGCAGGAGTGTCCCCATCCTGCTCATTCTGAACATGTTATCTGATCATATGAGGTATTTCCCTTCAATTATTACTCATTTACCACAACCATAAAAAGATGCAACCTGCCCAAAATTATTATGACTGATAATCCCTTCCAAGGTTGTTATAATTAACTCGTACATCGTTGTTTATTACAACAAATCATCTGGGCGGACGTTTTATATCATTTTCTGCCTTAATTTTTATTGACGTTGTTATTCGGCGACTGACATCCCTGTCTACTCAAACAACCTGGCCTGGCTTGTTATGTCTGAAGGATAGTTCGTGCATTTGTGCAAGTCATGCTTGCAAAATTAAACGTTATATTAAAATTCCTTCTGTTGTCCAGATATCAGACTCATCTCACAAGAGGTTGTCGCCATTTGCCGGGTGTTTTAAACTATCAGACACATTTACGGTCTGGCCAAAAGTTGTTACTTAATCTGATAGGCCATAACCCGCTCAGTCCGTAAACAACTTTGCAGCGAATAAACATAGGTCAGTGTGGTACTGTCCACCCGCCTTCGCATAAGCCGATTAAGATAACCAGGTCGGGATTGTCCTAACGAAGGGTAAGATAATCGGTTGACGACGATGTGGAAGGAAAGGAGAAGTGAAATGTTGAAGTGAAAAAAAGATGCTGAATTGAATAATGACAGAGGGGAGTGAAAAAAGGAGAACTGGACGACAGGCAAGGACGTTCGTTACGTCACACTTGGTCATGTGCGAAGACAGATGCGAAGCAGAAATCAAGAAGAGAATAGAAATGGCCAAAGCTGCATTCAAAAACATGAGACAAATACTAATATCTAAACACTTAACTGACAAATTAAAACTGAGAATCATCAAGTGTTATATAAATTCTTCATTACTGCATGGTGTTGACAACATGGACAATGAACAAGCAATTAGAGGAAAGAATTGAGGCCTTTGAGATGTGGATATGTAGAAGAATTGGGCACGTGTCATGGAAAGAGAGGAAGACAAATAAAGAGGTCCTAGAAAACCTAGGAATGAAAAGAGAATTAATGAAAGAGATCAAAATTAGACAACTAAAATATTTATGTCAATGTACATAAATAACACCTTACTGAAGACCATAATAGGAAGGCAGAGTATGTTGTATGTGCGCGTGTGTGTGTGGAGAGTGTAAATGTACATAAATAACACCTTACTGAAGACCATAATAGGAAGGCAGAGTATGTTGTATGTGCGTGTGTGTGTGTGGAGAGTGTAAATGTTTGCGTGTAGTGGGCTTCCTGGAGTGAAAGAATGATTAAATACAAAGAAATAAATGTCATCTGGAAACTGAAATAGATACCTGAAATAGATACCTGAAATAGATACCTGAAATAGATACCTGAAATAGCGCAAACATTGCAGGAAAAAAAAACAAATAAAATAGACGGACAGGTTGAGTTAGTCTTATCTGTAGCCTTCTGCTGTTATTGAGGTTCAGTGTTGTGGTTTATTGACCGTTACGGCTCAATGATTTGAAAAAACATGAAGGGCTCTTGTTGTCAGTAGTGTTGTAGATCTGATCATGGTCCTTTTTACCATAGAAGGCACAATATAATCGTCATCATCATCATCATCACTACTACTTTCATCACCATTATTATCGGTCAGCGTCCAGGGTAGCAACGGCTTTCAACAAGTTCGTATCAAGTCTTCCTATGTTCCAGTTTTTCCTATGTCTTCTGTATCCGTGTTACGTTTTTTGTTTCTCAAATTTCCTTCTCCGTGTTTTGTTTTATTTCTTATTGGGTCTTATAACCTTTGGGATTCCAGAACAACGCCTTCTTTGTAATGCTATCAGTCGCTCTCCTCAGTGTGTGTTCTAGCTCTCCTCAGTGTGTGTTCTAGCTCTCCTCAGTGTGTGTTCTAGCAAACGTTCGTGTTGCTTTCTTCATCTCTTGTTCCACGGGTGTTTGGTTCTTTCTCGGTATAATAATACAGTGTGCTTTGGTCAATGACCATATTTGACACTGATAGCAAAGAATTGGTAAGAATATTCTATTAAAAGACGTCTTCATCCTCATTTTATCAACACTATTCTTGTTATTATCGTTATTGCCGTCGTAAGACAACCACCACGATCTTCATCAATACCATTATCTCCATCTAATCTACATAATCATCTTCATAAAACGCTTCCTTCAACCATAGACAGAAGTCATTTGGGTATTCCAATTGCCAAGAAAAATGTTTAAAGGGGGGGGGGGGGGGGGGGGGGGGGGAGAGAGGGTTATGTGTCTGAACTCTAGCGCAGTATTGGTCCGTAAAAAGGATGACCACTGTCTAGCGTGAAGAAGCCCTGATAAGTACTAGCCATGAAAAGTAGTTCTAGCAAGATTGCAAATCACGATTAACACATTATTTTCACACATCATTGTTCTCGTAGATTTCTCGTTGTCTCGCTCCAAAGTCATTACTGCTCTCACTTGATTGGATATCTCTACGTCTGATTAGCTCTGATTAGATTCACCTGTCTATCTGTAAATTTAGTTTAGTCTTCTCATGTCTCAAATACTATGCACTTCTCAGGTTTCTCCCTCGCATTTTTTGCCACGTGTTTTCATATATTTTTAAAATGTCTTACTCAGTATGGGTTCCATTTACTTCCCACGCATGTCCCTTAATTATGTGTTAATTCCACTGAGAAGAGAATTGTGCATATAAATGATCCCCCTGACATTGAGGCAACTAACATGAAGATAGCAGCTTAATTATCACCCAAAAAATGGCTACTGTTGCAGGCTTCCTGGATGGAAGCCAGCTGCAATATTGGATCCATGCTACACACGGAACATAATAAGCAGTGATGTTAAGGCCACATTCTTTAGACCTAGGGTCAATCGCGATCTGCTGGTAGTTAAAAGGGTAGATTAAGTGCCACGAAGAAGGAATTCTTACGTTAAGGCAATTTCGGACTAACTTCTCCCGCCCGCATAAAAACCTACACGGCAGCCATCGCTGTTGTCAAGAACTTATTGTTGAGAATCTTTAAAATGTTTATTGTATGTTGAGAGACACCTTAAATTGTTTATTGTATGTTGAGAGACACCTTAAAACTGTTTATTGTATGTTGAGAGACATCTTAAAACTGTTTATTGTATGTTGAGATACACCTTAAAACTGTTTATTGTATGTTGAGAGACATCTTAAAACTGTTTATTGTATGTTGAGAGACATCTTAAAACTGTTTATTGTATGTTAAGAGACATCTTAACACTATTCAATGTTGAGATACACCTTAAAACTGTTTATTGTATGTTGAGAGACATCTTAAAACTGTTTATTCTATGTTGAGAGACACCTTAAAACTGTTTATTGTATGTTGAGAGACATCTTAAAACGGTTTATTCTATGTTGAGAGACATCTTAAAACTGTTTATTGCATGTTGAGAGACATCTTAAAACTATTAAATGTTGAGAGACATCTTAAAACTGTTTATTCACTGTTGAGAGACATCTTAATAATGTTTATTAAATGTTGAGAGACATCTTAAAATTATTTATTCTATGTTGAGAGACATCTTCAAACTGTTATTCTATGTTGAGAGATATCTTAAAACTTTATTCTGTGTTGAGAGACATATTGAAATTGTTTATTTTATTATGAGAGACATCTTAAAATTGTTTATTTTATGTTGAGAGACATCTTAAACTTTATTTTATGTCAAGAGACCTTAAAACTGTTTATTTTATGTTTACGATTCTGCAGACACCTCTATGACATCTCTCAGTTTAATTCCACACCTGTGGCCATCCACTTCAATGGCCCTGACCACCACGGTGCCACTGACATCCAGGTGACAGCCATCAGATACTGTTCCTCGGACGCCAACAGTCGGTTTCGCCAGGAACAACGCCTCATCCATCTTATGGGTTGCCTCAAACCACACGGTTTGAATACCCAACATTCTTTTGTCTGAGACGCCTTTCTCTATCGAGTCCCTGTTGTATGACTTTCTACTTTGATGCGATCACCCGTTTTTTTTTATTTTTATTTATTTATTTTTTTAAATTTAATAATTTTTATTTATTTATTTATTTTTTTATTTATTTTTTTTTAAAATTTAAATTATTATTATTATTATTATTATTATTATTATTTTTAAATTAATTTTTTCCTTTATTATTTTTTATTTTATTTATTTCTTTATTTAGTTTTTATTTTTATCTATTTATTTATTTTTTTTATTTTTAGTGGCAGCCATCTTGCTTTGCTTCACATGTGACTGGACTTAATATTAAGGGAGTTTCTTTTCTCTTATTTTTATAGTTTCATGTTCTCTACTTAATTCTCATTTTCTTTCCCTCCTGTCTCTTGTTTGTCTGTCCCTGACGAAGGCCTTGTGGCCGTAACGTAGGTTTTTCTTGTCCTTCTCCTTGTAAGACGTATTACTATTTGTGTGTGTGTGTTTTTTTGTTTTTTGTTTTTTTTTCAACTTTATTTTATGTTGAAAGACATCTTAAAACTGTTATTCTGTGTTGAGAGACATCTTAAAACTGTATTCTATGTTGAGAAAATCTTGAAACTGTTTATTCAATGAGAAAATATTGAAACTGTTTATTCAATGTTGAGAATCTTAAAACTATTTATTCTATGTTTATAGACATCTTAGAACATTTTATTCTATGTTGAAAGACATCTTAAAACTGTTTATTCTATGCTGAGAGACATCTTAAAACTGTTTATTCTATGTTGAAATACATCTTAAAACTGTTGATTTAGTGTTGAGACGCATCTTAAAACTGTTTATTCAATGTTTAAAGACATCTTAAAACTGTTTATTCTAACAATGAAACTTATTTTCTACCTAACGTTGCCGGCGTGTTTTTTTAAAAATCAAGGTAGATATTTAAACAGTGAAGTGTTTCTGGGTTCGTCGACATATGACGCCACGCAATTTTTAATCACATCACATTTCGTCACAAAATTATATACACCCCCTCCCTTCACATATCTCTTACCCTCCCCCTTTTTCTCCCTATATTTTTAATACTGAAGAGAAACAACGTAATCGAATGTAAGTTAGTTAACTCATCATCATCATCATCATGACCTTTCAACTCCCTAAGGAACATATGCTTTTTGCCAAGTCTTCATGTCCTGTGCCATCAGCTCAAGGTCTTTCCATATTTCCTTCATGTCTGTCTCCAGTTCTCTTCTCCGTGTATTCCTTGGTCTTCCTCTGCCTCTCTTACCCTAGGGATTCCAGAACAAGGACTGCCTTGTCAAGCTACGAGCACGTTCGCTCAATGTGTGTCCTATCCATCTTCATCGTCTTCTTCTCAACTCTTGTTCATCTGGCACTTGTCTGGTTCGTGTCATCAGTTCCAAATTAGTGATCTTGTCATACCGCTACAATCCTTCTACTCGTATTTTAGACGAAGAGAGTCGGTGTTATTTGTACCAGAAATTAAATATACCATTTCTTATTGATTTTGACATGCTGATTTCAAATATCATAATGAAATTCACCAATTGGCTCTGGGTTTTTTTTTAAAAATGATGAATTTACATTACAGTAATACAAATAATGTATACTTGTTTAATTCTCTGAGGTGAACAGCTAGTCTTTCTACTTTAGCATTATAAAAATTATGGTTACATACTCAATTAATTGATATTTCAACATAAAGTGATAGAAAAAATAAAAACATTATTTAAAGTTCACATATCATTTTTTAAAAAGGCACATTTGAACCCATTCCGTCATTATTCAGTCGCTGTTCGAGCTCTCTTTGCTTGCTTCTTGTGTCTCTTGTCACAGTCAAACAGAAATCAGCAAGCATTGAAGGGCTCCAATTGCCTTGATACCTTGTCTCCATAGCAGCAATGTCCTGGTGAAATCGTTCACCATGCTCATCACTGACCGCTCCACAGTTTGATGTAAAGAAATCCAGATGAGAATCCAGAAAATGAATTTTCAAAAACATGTTGCAGCCAAGACTCTTATACTTCAGAAGGAGATTTTTACAATTTCATTGTAATTATCGCACATTTTACAAAAATCGATATGGCTATTTAATATGGGAAAAATATAGACATTCATTCATTTGTGTATGAAAATGCTGTTTATGGTAAAAGCGAGATAATCCATGTTTGATTCACACTTTTGATTATAGGAGTAATCGTTCTGGATATTGATCCAGCGCAAGGATATTGCGCTTGCGTTTGTACTTATTTTTTAGGGCCAGAAAATATATTAATTTGCTTATTGTGTTTATGGCCTGAATTCATATGTATTACTGTTAAACTCTGTTTAGTTGTTTACTCATACTGGCTACTAGTTGCTGAATCACGCTTTATTTGTTAAATGACGTGAATGTCCACCAGTTGATAAATGTAGATGTTGGGACTGGTGTAGTAAAGTGTAACGATTGTCAACTCATTAAACCCAGCACAGTTTTGGTCATACAGGTCATCTTGTCCTGGAACGTGATGAGGCTCCGACAAGAATGTGAGTGTAAACAATGAGTGTGTATGTGAATGTCAGAACGCGAATGGTAGAATGATTCGATAGAGTTGACAGGTTGGTAGTACATCACTCATACTCACACTGTTCGAATTCAAGAAGTACTGGAACTACGGTGGTCTTTTTATAACATTTAATGAGACGCACACTTGGACAGTACGTGTATGGTTACAGGAACAAATGTCGACATAGACAGCATAATGTTGATCACAGGCATATCATCTTAAGTTAGCATTCATGCTTGGCAAATATCATAATGGAGCATTCGTAAATAAGCATTCAGAGTTCCATCATGTAAATCATCTGGCTTTACTGACTGGGCACGTCAGACCATAACCAATATATAGGAAGGCTCCTAGACCTAACCTCGTCTAGTGAATATCCCTTCACGTAAAGTTCAATATATATATTTTCCATAAAGATATAGGAATCCCAGACATGGGTTCTCACATGTAGCAGTGATCTCTTGGTTCATCGAGCGATAGTACAGGCATCCCTTTTTCTCACTCGATAAATACAAAGTATATGAATTTCAACATGGCTGTTCTTCTCTCGTGAGTTTCACTCACTATAGGACCCAGACCAAAATTGGTCATTCGTTAAATGTCCTCATTTCTTCATGACTTCTATCATAGAAGTAATTGAATAATATCATATAATCTAGTGTTGATACATAGGAATGTCGTCTTCCTTTGAATAAATATTCTTTTCAAAAGTACCACTGTGCATCTGTTTATCGACAACGATGGCGAAGCCCAAGTTCATAATAAATTGTGGTTTTACCTTTCTATGCGAAATATAACTTTGCCATTCCTTGGCAAAAGAGAATAAACACTGGGGTAAAGTACATACAACATGTCTAAATGACTATCACTTTTCCCCATCCACATATAGATCACTTTTCTCGGCGATAGGCCTGCTACAACAAAATTCTGCATCCAGACAGGATGACAGCCATGAATCACACCCCTTGCTAGCGATACTTCCGCTGCATAGCCTTTGACCTTTTCTAGCGACAACCAACATAGTTCGACTTAGAAATGTAAAGATATCCATATATAAGACAGACTCGTCCTACTCATACAAACACTACGTATCAATTCAGGCCATAGATATACTGAAGCAAGAACAATCTATTCCTACCCAGCCAAAGAATAAATCGCAGTAGGCCTAGACTCGTCCGCGGAGTCCGATCGAAGATGACGGAACTACTTTCAAGGGAAGTAACTCAAAAATGACTTCTCCTTAAGCACTTAAAAAGGAAATACTTTGATTACAAAATATTTGCGAACATAATAAGTATATAAATGTATTATATTGCAAGATAGTAAAAATTGCCCTTTACAGTTACATATTATTAGTACAAGTAGAATCAGTCCTATATTGTATATTTTGGATGGGTAGGAGGGACTAGATTCTTGCTAGCGGAAGTATGAGTTGTCTTGACAAGTCGTGATGAGTTCCGATGTACCGCTTACAAATGGCGAGGTACGTTTTTCTAGAGCTGGTCCTTTCGTCAAGAAAAAATGTCTTACGAAGTGGTTTTTCTTCTGAAGGAGATGGTGTCTCTACGATAGTTTGTGTTAGAGACTCTCCTTATGTCAGTATATAGATGATTCGGACTCCAGGTAAACCCAGCTCCTATTTTTGATGATCTCTCGTCGGTTAGGCCAAGCTTGACTTTGTGCTTCGCTATGCTAGTGTCGTGTTTTGTATCGACGAAGATGACAGATTTTCCTGCAGCGGTTATGGCTACGTGAACTAACCTGATCACCGTAGAGCTGTATGGAAACATTTATGAAATCCTTTATATACCCATTGTAAATTAACTCTGGCTTATATTCTCCTTCCTATGAATGAGTGAACGACAACTCAGGGAGGTAGCCATGTTGGATTTCGGTCATCATATGTTTTGATCACTGCCAAGAGAACAGATTATTTATCTTATTATCGGACAGTGACAGAGAGATCTCAATCCTGCTAGAAACCCCCCTTCGTGGTTTCATAATCTATTCTACAAACTATGGACGTCAAGTAACTTTAGTTATTTATCGATCCGCCCTTCACTGACGCGTTTAGTCAGATAGGGGGATGTGGCCATAATGTATCATGACATTGAACTTTTGATGTACTGCCCATTATTTCTGAATGTGTCATGACTTCAGATCTGCTATGTATACCTACAAATTGATATGTCAACAAACCATGATGTACTCGTATGTCCCAGTGTGTACGTCTGAATAAATTGAGTAAACTAAGATTCCAGCAGTCTGCATTGGTGCCTTGTAGACAAGTGTATGAGTTGTTATATTGGTCAGCACACGAACAGTACACCATTCGCGGTAATCACACTCTACACTTCTACTTCATACATACACCATCCTGCGTCGGCTGAAGTGACCAAGTTTAGGGCCTGCTTCCCCTGGAGCCTTTGCCTTCCCTAACTCAGGACTAGGGTGAGTTACCCATTTACAGCTGGGTAGACTGGAGCATGCCTGATCTCAACAACACACCACTCTTCCTTACAGAGCATCCAGTGTGTGTGTGAAAGCAACTTGACAGACTGAAACTTTACAGTGGCGAGCCAGATTCCTGGGTCCAGCTTACGCAGTTTTGTGTTGAGAATCACAGTTTACAGCTGAAAGAACATTTGTTTGAACACATCAACACCATTAGGACAGCTATACAGTCGATGTCAGCTTGACCTGTATTACCGATAGGATGCTGTATCTAGGTCAGCGCTTGTTGACAGTTTTTCGATGTACAGACAGTATTACACAGGACAGTGGTATCAAGTGTAGAAAATATCTGGAGCAGTATTGTTGACATTTCTCAACTTACAGAAGAATCACAGTGTTGTTGAAAATAAAGTGCATAGTTCATCGGTGGATCTTCATATGCTCAACAGAGAAAAATTGACAGTGTAATAGTTTAAAATTAAATCTATTACTGAATAAAGTGGCAAGTTATTATTATTTAAATAAACTGTGCCTGCTTTACAACACTATACCTGCAACACATTCCATTCATGACATAAATTATATTGTATGCTATATGCTATTTATGCTTACATGTTATTTGTTATGTATTAAATTAGTTTATGTTCTGTGTGACTAGTACAAGGTATGCCGAGTTACATTGGTCTGGTACTAGTATTCGATAGGTACACATTTTCTTAATTGGAAATTTGTTAGCAACAATTTGCTGCTATTTCTGTTAGTTGTGATGAGGTGTTCTTTTCTTCGTTGTTTTTGTTAATAATTTTGTGTTCCTTAGTTTTGTTTGATTTGTTTGTATAATTGTAGGTCTCATCTTTTCTTTCATTTCAGTTTTTTACACCCTTATGTTTATACACTGTGGCGTTATTTGTCTTGTTATCTTATGGCAGTTATCATCACGGTTTCTGTGATCATTTTTTTCATTTCTCCTATTTAATTTAATTTGATCTCTGCAAATATGTTCATATTGTCTTTTCTTGTTTGTCCTTTGTAATGTCTTTAGTTGACATATGACGTAGAAGTTATAGTGGTATACACTGATAGTATAGTACAGATCAGTACTTGCTGATTGTTATTGTTATAAAACAAAATGTACAAGACCTTTGTAAGGCTTGTCTCCCAAAGTGATTGGTAAAGGGAAATATTTTTTCTACAGGTACTCAAGTGATCTTTGATTACATTGTGGTACAAGACCTTTGTAAGGCTTGTCTCCCAAAGTGATTGGTAAAGGGAAATATTTTTTCTACAGGTACTCAAGTGATCTTTGATTACATTGTGGTATACAAGACCTTTGTAAGGCTTGTCCCCACAGTATTTGAGATACAATTATTGTTGTCCACAGATACTCAAGTTATCATTGGTTATTATAAACCATACAAGTTTGGACTAAGACTAAGTCTAAGGTATAGACTTGTCTCCCATTAACTTGAAAGAGGGTAATTTATTTACTTTTTCAGGTTTCTGATTTAAGAAGACAATATGTCTACATTAGATTATTTCATTACACAAGGAAAATCTCTTGATAAGACTGGAAAAGACTTAGAACAATGGGCTGTTGCTCAATATGACAAAGCATTAGCTGCAGAAGAGAAAAAAATTGCTGCTGCTGTTGAAGAAAGAAAAGCTGCTGCTGAGGAAAAAAAAGCTGCGGCTGAGGAGAGAAAACTTCAAATAGAAGAAAAAAAAGCTGCTGCAGAAGAAAGGAAAGCCTTAGCTGAAGAAAAAAGATTAGAAAAAGAAGCTGATACTGCTGCTGAACTTAAGAAATTGCAGATGCAAGTGGAGGAAAGGAGATTTGAGGCAGAACTGAAGAAATTAGAAGCTGATGCAGAGCAGAAAAAATTAGAAGTTGCTGCAGAACAGAAAAAATTAGGAGTTGCTGCAGAACAGAAAAAATTAGAAGCTGCTGCAGAACAGAAAAAACTAGAAGTTGCTGCTGCTGCAGAACAGAAAAAACTAGAAGTTGCTGCTGCTGCAGAACAGAAAAAATTAGAAGCGGCTGCAGAACAGAAAAGATTAGATAGAGAAGCTGAAGAGAGAAAAGCAATAAGAGAACATGAGTTTGAATTAGAGAAATTAAAATTGACATGTATGAGTAATGCTAATCAGGCATCTGGTGGTAATGGTAAACCCTTTGTGTACAAGGTCAAAGTACCAGCGTTTAACCCTACCAGTGATGACATAACATTTTGGCTTTCTAGATTTGAACGGGCTTGTCGATCTCATAATGTTGACAAATCACAGTATGTGAATCAGTTGTCTGAAAATCTAAAAGGGGAGTCTCTGAGTAAGTTATATTTTGTTGAAGAGGCCGACAAAGATAATTATGATGCTGTTAGGGCAGCTTTGATAAAGAGATATCAGCTGTCTGAAGAAGGTTATCGTCTTTTGTTTAAAACAATGAGACCTGAGGTAGGTGTAGAATTCTCAGAATTCATCTCAAAAGCACGAATTACACTTTCACGATGGATTGAATTATCCAAAACAGAGAAAACATTTGATGGTCTTACAGATTTATTGCTAAGAGACAAGGTCATGTCTTCTGTAAATAAATCATTCCTAGAGTTCTTACATGAGCGTAAACCTAGTACAATAAAGCAAATGGAAGAATATTGTGACCAGTATGCCACGGCACACCCTGACATGATTCTTAGTAACTCTAACATTAAAGAGAGTATGCCAGTTGCTTCGGCAACAGAATATAATCAGAATTACTCACACAAATTCCAAGGAGCTAAAAATAAATTTGATAAAAAGGTTAATTGGAATAAGTATCAAAACCAAGATAACCACTCAAATCAGGGTTCTTCTTCGAAGAACTGGAATCGGGCTGATAGTCCTCGACACGCGAGGGGTACCCATAATGTTAGAAATTCTCGGAAAGGGAGTAGCTATAGGAACTACCCAAGTGCTTCATGGAGACAAAAGAAACAATATTACAGGGATACTCAATATAATGAGCATGATGATTATGATCATGAATATTATGATTCAAACCCAAATAGGGGTTATAACAGAGGCAATAATAATTATAGAGACAATTATAACCGAGGTAGATCACAACACAAAAGACATGGTAAATCTTATTACCAGGCTAACTCTGCACAACAGGAGTTCCACGACGCCGATAATCAGAATAATGATAAAAAAGACTCCAATAGTGTAGCGAATTCCGCTTTTGATTTTGCTAGAGCATCTGAGTGTTCGCAATGCAAAACATTATTCGATCCAACCACAGTTTCTACTTTAAGCTGCGGTCACCCACTTCCCGCTCTCCATGCGTCAATCGCGCATAATGGAAGGGGTGCTCTTGTCTTTAATAGGGGCCTAATAGATGGTACTCCGGTATCAATTCTTTTCGACTCGGGGTGCACTACCATTGGAGTGAGGCAATCACTCGTAAATCCTTCTCGAGCTACAGGCAATATAGTCAAATGTGTAACATTTGGTGGCACATTGGAGAAGTACTCCACTGCCATTATCAATATTGCTACGCCTTTCTTTACAGGAGAGGTGCAAGCATGTCTCTTGCCGAATCCGATCGCTGATCTTATCATCGGTCGCATTCACGGGGTGAAAGAATGCACTCCACAGCAAATTTCTAATTGGGAAAATGTTAATATGCAATCTGCTAATGCAGTAATCACTAGGGCTCAAGCTCTCAATATGCCACAATCTTCACATTCTGAAGATAATGATGCGCAGATCCAAGATGATCCCTTGGAGATTTCACACGATTCCTTTATAAAACAGCAGGAAGATGATCCTACTCTAAAGAAATTCTTTACTCTGGCAACAAAAGGTGATCCGAATAAGGATACAAATCGTAAATCTTGGATTACGATGAAGAATGGCGTACTTGTACGTATGGTACAAGACTCCGCTAAGTCCATTCATTCTCAAATCCTTGTGCCTAAAAATATGAGAGTTAAAATTTTACAGCACGCTCATGATTCGCAGTGTGCTGGACATATGGGTTTTTTCCCGTACTAAAGCTAGAGTTCTTCAATCTTTCTTTTGGCCTGCTGTGAATAAGGACATACGAATCTATTGTCGATCTTGTAAAGTATGTCAAGAGATTAAATCCAGAGGTCCACGCCATGATGCACCTATTCAGGCTGCAGACATTCCCATTCGGCCATTTCAAAAAATGGCGATAGACATCATTGGTCCATTTAAGATAAAGTCTGCTAGAGGACACCAATTTATTTTGACGTGTGTTGATATGTGCACACGTTGGCCGGAGGCTGTTCCTCTAAAGAGCATAACTACTGCTGATGTCGCAGATGCTCTTTGGTTAATATTTTCTCGTCTGGGATTTCCAGCAGAAATATTATCCGACCATGGTACCCAACTCATATCGGATACCATGTCTCAAGTAATGTCGACTCTGAAGATAGAGAGATCGCTGAGTAGTATTTATCATCCTATGTCCAATGGGATGGTGGAACGTTTGAATAGAACTCTGAAAAACCTACTAGGTAAGATAACAGAAGATCATCCTCAGGATTGGGATAGGGTTTTACCCGCGGCTCTCTTTGCATATAGAGAGGTCGCCAACGAACATACAGGATTTTCTCCCTTTGAACTTGTCTTTGGCGCGAAACCGCGAGGTCCTATGTCCTTACTTCATGATCTTATAACTGCTGATAATATTGTCGATGACACAAAATCCTCTTATGAATATGTCATCGCACTTAGACACAAGATTATTGAAGCATGCAAATTGGCAACTGCTTCTTCTGAATTTGCGAAACAGAAGGCAAGGGAATTTGCCAATAAAAAGAGATGTTTGCGTCAACTTTGTCCAGGTGACAAAGCATTTGTCTTGCTACCTTGTAGGGAAAATAGACTTCTCATTTCTTGGAAAGGTCCGTACGATATAATATCAAAAGTTTCCGATGTTGACTATATCGTCGATATTGACGGGAAGCGTAAAACCTTCCACATCAACATGCTCACGGAATTCCATGAACGTCCTGATTATTTACAACCTGTTTTCCAGGCAACGGACGATTTTCCAGTCCAACATGGACAGTACTCATCTCTGTCAGTAATACAGGATGAGGAAACGAGTTTCTCGGATGTAAATTTACCTTTTCCAATGATTCCTCTTCACTCTAATGAATCATGGAAAGATGTTGCAATTTCTCCAGAATTATCTCCAGGAGAGCAGAAACAAGTTTGTACTATGTTAGAACAATTTCAGGATGTCCTTACTGACATTCCTGGTCAAACTAATGTCATTCAACATGACATTATTCTTACTGACCATAGTCCTATAAGAGTCAGACCGTATCCTATCCCGATACATTTTCAAGCACAGGTAGAGAAAGAGTTAGATGAGATGATAGAGTTAAAAATTATTGAACCATCCACATCAGCATATTCTTCGCCGATGGTTATAGTACGGAAAAAAGACAATAACATACGTCTTTTGCGTGGATTATCGCAAATTGAATCAACTCACTCAATTCGGTGCTGAACCTATGCCGTACTAGAAGAGCTACTTACGAGACTATCGAATTCTCACTTCTTTACTAAACTCGATTTGTCTAAGGGATATTGGCAAGTTCCACTATCCGAACACGCCAAACCGTTTACTGCTTTTTCGACGCCTAGGGGTCTATTCCAATGGAATTTCATGCCTTTCGGTCTTATGAACGCCCCTGCTACATTTGTACGCATGATGCGTCGAATCCTATCTCATCGCTCAGATGTCATTGCGTATCTTGATGACATCTGTCTTTTCAGTGATACTTGGAACGATCACTATAATGGTATAAATGAACTATTGTCTATCTTACGCGAGCATAACCTGACAGCGAAACCATCGAAAGCATGTATTGGTTTTAGCGAAATATCTTTCTTAGGACACCGTGTTGGTCATGGGTTCCTAAAAACAGAAGACCATAATACAAGTAAGATACTTAACATTTCTATTCCTAAGACTAAAAAGCAAGTACGAAGTCTTTTAGGTCTAATACAATTTTATGGACGATTCATCCCGAATCTGTCCTCCATTATGTCACCTCTTTCTTCCTTGCTAAAGAAAGGGTCTCCTAATGTAGTCCATTGGACTCAAGAATGTCAATCCTCTTTGGATAAGGTTAAAACTATGTTTTCTACTTCACCTATCCTAGTATTGCCTTCTAAGGATAAGACATTTATTCTTCGTAGTGACGCTTCATCCACCGGGATTGGAGCTGCACTAATGCAAGAGTACTCTGGAACTCTGCATCCTGTGATGTATATTTCTCGGAAATTAAATGCCGCAGAGAAGAATTACTCGGTCCTAGACCGTGAATTATTGGCTATGGTTTGGTCAATCCTTAAACTGCAAAGATTTCTTCTGGGCGCGCATTTCATTGTGGAAACTGACCAGAAAGCTCTTACGGCTATTCAGAGTAAAAATCTGAAGAGCGCGAGATCAACGCGATACGCGATTGCTCTACAGCCATTTCATTTTTCGGTGCGAGCTATCCGTGGGTCAGAAAATGTGATGGCAGATATTTTGTCTAGATGCCCACATGATTCATAACTGTTCTACAAATTTGATACAGTTGTTTCTATGTTGAAATGTGTACACATATGTAATATATCATATATTGATTGTAACACTACTTAGCGGTTCATTGATATGTATTCACCGCTGATCTTTCAATGTTTTTCGTCTTTGATGATCATGATGTTAAGATATCTTAGATGGAATTTATGTATAAACTAATGTGGAAATTGTGTCATTGCTAATATTGTAGTATGCGTTGGTGACACCTCTCTGGAAATATTTATACTTAGAGAAGTACTTTCTCTAAGGTCATAAAACTTATGCTTATCATCTGCGCATTGTTATTGGTGCGTTGTGAGCCTATTGTATGTTGCTCCTAGATGTATTTCAAAAAAAAAAATGTACCATTTTTTTTTTCCCGAGGGGTGTGGTAATCTGTAGCGTGCATATTTTGACGCACATTTTACAAAAATCGATATGGCTATTTAATATGGGAAAAATATAGACATTCATTCATTTGTGTATGAAAATGCTGTTTATGGTAAAAGCGAGATAATCCATGTTTGATTCACACTTTTGATTATAGGAGTAATCGTTCTGGATATTGATCCAGCGCAAGGATATTGCGCTTGCGTTTGTACTTATTTTTTAGGGCCAGAAAATATATTAATTTGCTTATTGTGTTTATGGCCTGAATTCATATGTATTACATATTATTAGTACAAGTAGAATCAGTCCTATATTGTATATTTTGGATGGGTAGGAGGGACTAGATTCTTGTATTCCGGTCTAGCGGAAGTATGAGTTGTCTTGACAAGTCGTGATGAGTTCCGATGTACCGCTTACAAATGGCGAGGTACGTTTTTCTAGAGCTGGTCCTTTCGTCAAGAAAAAATGTCTTACGAAGTGGTTTTTCTTCTGAAGGAGATGGTGTCTCTACGATAGTTTGTGTTAGAGACTCTCCTTATGTCAGTATATAGATGATTCGGACTCCAGGTAAACCCAGCTCCTATTTTTGATGATCTCTCGTCGGTTAGGCCTAGCTTGACTTTTGTGCTTCGCTATGCTAGTGTCGTGTTTTGTATCGACGAAGATGACAGATTTTCCTGCAGCGGTTATGGCTACGTGAACTAACCTGATCACCGTAGAGCTGTATGGAAACATTTATGAAATCCTTTATATACCCATTGTAAATTAACTCTGGCTTATATTCTCCTTCCTATGAATGAGTGAACGACAACTCAGGGAGGTAGCCATGTTGGATTTCGGTCATCATATGTTTTGATCACTGCCAAGAGAACAGATTATTTATCTTATTATCGGACAGTGACAGAGAGATCTCAATCCTGCTAGAAACCCCCCTTCGTGGTTTCATAATATATTCTACAAACTATGGACGTCAAGTAACTTTAGTTATTTATCGATCCGCCTTCACTGACGCGTTTAGTCAGATAGGGGGATGGCCATAATGTATCATGACATTGAACTTTTGATGTACTGCCCATTATTTCTGAATGTGTCATGACTTCAGATCTGCTATGTATACCTACAAATTGATATGTCAACAAACCATGATGTACTCGTATGTCCCAGTGTGTACGTCTGAATAAATTGAGTAAACAAAGATTCCAGCAGTCTGCATTGGTGCCTTGTAGACAAGTGTATGAGTGGTTATATTGGTCAGCACACGAACAGTACACCATTCGCGGTAATCACACTCTACACTTCTACTTCATACATACACCATCCTGCGTCGGCTGAAGTGACCAAGTTTAGGGCCTGCTTCCCCTGGAGCCTTTGCCTTCCCTAACTCAGGACTAGGGTGAGTTACCCATTTACAGCTGGGTAGACTGGAGCATGCCTGATCTCAACAACACACCACTCTTCCTTACAGAGCATCCAGTGTGTGTGTGAAAGCAACTTGACAGACTGAAACTTTACAACTTGGTGTATCCACCCTGTAGTCCAAGCAAAAGAGCGACCACTTTTAAGTCACCGCAAAGTGACCAATGATGATGATCGTAGTTTATACACTTCAAAAGCTGCTTAATGTTTTCATAAGTTTCTTTCATATGAACTGCGTGACCAACTGGAATTGACGGTAACACATTACCATTATTCAACAAAACAGCTTTAAGACTCGTCTTGGATGAATCAATGAAAAGCCTCCACTCTTCCGGTATGTAATTGATTTTGAGGGCTGCCATTAAACCAGAAATGTTGTGGCACGCAGAAAGGTCACCCTCTTTGAAAAAGAATGTAATAAGCGGCTTCTGGCGGTTCCTATACACAGAAATTGTAACATCTTCTGCCAGGAGATTCCACTGTTGCAATCTGGAACCCAAAAGCTCCGCCTTGTTCTTCGGTAAATTCAGATCTCTTACAAGATCTTTCAGTTCACCTTGGGTTATTAAGTGTGGTTTAGGGGATGTAGTTTGCTCAAAATCTGGGTCGCTTGAGGTTGATGGTTCAGGACCACCAATGTCCCCTTCTTCATCAGTGGAGGCAGCTGAAAATGATTCTGGCACATTGGGAACTGGTAGGCCATCGCCATGTGGTACCGGACGTATTGCAGAGGGGTTTGGATATTCCAGAGTCCATTTTTTCTTCTTTGATATGCCTTTCCCAAGTGGAGGGACCATGCAAAAGTAACAGTTGTTGAGATGATCAGTGGGCTGTCTCCAAATCATTGGGACTGCAAAAGGCATAGCTTGCCTTTTGTCAATCAACCACAGTTTAAGATGTGCTGCACATGTATTGCAGCATATGTGTGGCGCCTAGCTCTTATCTTGATCTCCTATTCTGCAGACAAAATACAAACTGTACGCCTTCTTAATCACTTTAGTTATATTTCGTTTTTGTGATAGAAATGTCAGCTCACCACATATATAACAGAAATTATTAGCATTGTTCACACATGTCCTAGGCATTTCTAACTACGATACTTTTGATAAGGACAAATGCACTAACTAATGGCAACATTTTATCAGAGATAAGATATTTATACACAAAGGTGATGTAATCATAGGTAGGATTGCATCATCAACTTCTAGTTACATTTTATTGGTCATTAGAAAAAAATTATGCAATCGCCCACAACAGTTGCGTCATATATATAAATTGACCGTAATTAAATAAACTAGTAGCATATATCTTGAAAACTAGAGCCAATCAACATTTTAAAATGTCATTTTCGTTTTCAGCAAACCAAAATTAGTTAAGATCAGCTATTTTCATTTCTGGTACATTTTGGTTGTTGACTAGTGCCATCAGACGAAATGTATGCGAGTCTTTTCTTGTCTGTGTTGGAGACAGCGTTAATAATTGATGCGTGTATGTCTAAATTGACAAGCCAAGTTCGGAATGATTTTGGATCACCCGAAAAATCCTAATGGATTGAAATTTAGCGTAATGGTCTACGTTGTGTAGAGTATCGGTGAAATGTTGAAGCGCCCGCTATGGTCGGGTCCACGGAGAGTGGAGTGTTTTGTGGTCTCATATTTTGCCGTGTTTTGCTCTATCTTCTTCTCTTTTCTTCTCGTTTTGTCTCTTGCTTATATCTTACTGGAATTACATCAGACTAGATTTCATCAGTCATGAAACTGCGAAGTTATGAAGTGCTATTTGGGGAAAATTGGTGTTTCATCAGATGTGGTAGGTGCCGGTGTTCCAACTTTGTTACTTATTCTATTTTTAGTACAGTGCAATCCGTAAATGTGGCAACGTTTGTAATATTTAAAAATGTTGATTATCCTCTATCAGGTGCCTCTATCTGGAGAGGCTGTAAGCAGCTTGCCACTCCTCGGTGGATTCATCTAGATCTAGGGTTTCATTTTTTTTTTTGGGGTCTAGGTGTCATTTTCCTTCATTATTTGAAGAATGTTACCTAGACTTCTCCCAAAATCGGTCAAAATGACCCAAATATCATCCAAAGTAGCGCAAAAATCGCCCAACATAGCCCAAGTCGCAGATATCTAGGTTTTTATGTTCAAAATTGAGAGTGTCAACACTGACTGTAACTAGTAAACGCCAAATCTATTCTAAGTTACATTTCTACAATACCGAAAAGGTTCACTACGCTATACCTATCTGGTCGATTTTAATATTATTTTCATTGTCTTATCTTTCTCTACAATATGAGACTTCACATGCCATTTCTATAACAAGTTTTCCTTTCCAATTTATACTGCAGTAGTAGTTCTGTACTACTAGTCTATAGTCTTCGTTCACGGCTACATAGAGCTTATGCTTCTCGCGGGAAAGGTAGTGGATTGGAAAGACTGTCGCGTCACGCAACACTCTACCCAGCTGTAAACGAATACCCGACTCTGCTCTAGGGTTAGGGAAGGTAAAGGCATCTAGCACGAAAACTGGTTACCCAATACCCCGAAGCTTAAACCTAGTATTGTGAAGTCTCTAACACTTCACTCCCTTACGGCAGTATTTGCTATAAGGATACTTTTTTTTAAAAAACCATATATGAAAGTCTGAGGCTATCTGATTGTTGTTTTTGTTGTTCATCCACGTTCAGAGCCATATCCTAGGACTGCCTCGATATTTGAATTGGAGATTCTGATTTCTTTGTGTTGGGCTTGACTTCTTTTGATCTCCATTAATCTCCCAATCCAATAAAAGCTCCTCTAGCTTTCTGTATTCTTATTTTGATATCAGTTTCTATTCCTCCCACTGTCTATATTGTAGCCAAGGTACATGTATGATTCTAAATCTTGTAGTCATGTTTCTTCTCATCTTCTTTGTTTTGTTGTGTTTTTAAATAAAGTTTTGCCTCGTTTTGGCGAGGCGCGTCCCGTTCAACCTAGTCGGTTATATTAGGGCGCATGTCCAAATATAAAAGACCCTTAGATCTGAGATATACTCTCATCATCTTTGTTTTCTCTCTGCGTATTTTCAGACCCATTAGCTGTGACCTCTCATAAACTAATTGCATTTTATCTTGCATCTGATTATGGTTAGGTGCAGAACATCCAGTTCGTCTGTAATGTTATTATTGACTGTACGTTGACTAGTGCAGATAAAATAATATTTAAAGTAAAATAGTGTTTCATTAACCCGGCCTTTACAAAGATCTTCCCTTTCGTGTGCTGCGTCCCATCACGAAAGAGGGCCCAATATTTACAGTACTCAAATAAAAGCATTTGCATTTTATCCTCCACACACACACACATACACACATATGCCCACGCACACACAGAGAGTTGATTCAACAAGCTAAGTGTTTGTTTCTTTATTCCATCAGACTGTTGTCGCGATATAGATAATTTGTTACTGTTTTTTTTTAAAATCTAATTTTACACAGTACAGTTTATTTAATCTTTTGTTTTAATTTGTTTTTTTTAAATTTAAGGTGTGTATTACATTATTTAAAAAGGAAATATATAATTTAAAATAATTTAAACAGTTAAAGGTTATAACAATAAACCGATTTTTCAGATGAGATCATAATATTAATATAAGTCGTCCACGAGGGAGTTGTTAACGATTGGAGATACACGTTAACTATTACGGATAAAAGTTAACTATTGTGGATAAAGATTAACTATTTGTGAATAAAAGTTAACTTATGCGGAAAAAGTTAACTGTTGCGGATAAAAGTAGGAGCATAATTTATGAAAGAAGCGAGTGTGACGAGTGTGACGTCACATTGTTCCAAACCCTCCTCCCTCTATCTTCACACATTTTTCCCCCCCCCCCCCCATTTTTTTTGCCCCTCCCTGCGTGACGTCATATGTGGACGACCCTATAAAGTAGATCCTTGCAACTCCTGGCTTGCCTATCGCTGCTTTAGACCATCGAAATTGCCTTTATATTTCTATGTTTGCTTTTTTTATTGTCTTAAATTTTAGCACAGTAAGCTACGGACTTTTGCCAATTAAGAAAATAAACCGTATCTATATTAGCTGTGTAAGTTATGGCGTCTAACAAAGATTTTCTTGGCAGGTGGACAACGAAAAATCCATTTATCAGACAACTAGGCTTTGTGAATTACTTGACAGGTATGTGGTAGGAAGGGTGTAGATTCTTCATAAGATGGATTGGTATCACAGTGTAATGTAAAAAAAAAAAAAAAACCAACAATTAAGAATAGGAATTATAAAAATATGAAATGAGAAACGTGAAGGACAGTCACTAAGTATCGAAATGGTCGACAATGAAAGCAGCTTGTGGGCTCCAGGACTGATACAAGGGTCAAGATTTCATCACAACCGGTTGTCTCCATGGTCACAGATCGCATGCAGGGAGGGTACCGCTAAATCCCAGCATCTGGATGTACCCTTTGACATATGCAGTGGCGTCAAACAAGGCTGCGTCCTAACTCCGACCCTCGTCGGGATATTCTTTGCCTTGCTCTTGAAACATGCATTCGAAGATGCAACTGAAGGAACGTGCCTTCATACTAGATCGATGTCCGACTGTTCAACGTCGCAAGGCTGAAGGCAAAAAATCAGAAGGGTCACTAAACGAGATGTGTTGTTCACCGATGATGCTGCAATCGTGACTCATGGAGCTCTAGAGCTTGATGAATCACTTATGTATAATATGTCACAATAAAAAACCAAAGTGCTGGGTCAGGATGTGGATACTGCACCAGTTATAACTATCGATAACTATGAATTGACAGCAGTGCACCACTTCACATACCTGGCGTCTACCCTCAACGACAAACTCTCTACGGACACAGACATTGACAGCCGCAGTGGCAAAGCTGCATCCATCTTTGCCCGCCTCACAACGTGTGTTTGGGAAAACTCCAAACTCACAATGAAGACCAAAGCCGCGGTACATAATTCCTGTGTCACCTGTACGCTTTGTATATGGCAGTGAGACATTGCTGTTAAGCAAGAAAGAAGGCTCAGTATCTTCCATCAACGGTGTCTACTCCCTATCCCTGGTATTTCGTGGCAGGACAAAGTGACAAATGTCGAGGTGTTGTCACGGGCTGGCCTTCAAAGCATGTATACATTGCTCAGACAGTGCAGACTACGCTGGCTTGGCCATTTCCACTGCATGGAAGATGGCCGCATTCCTAAAGATATCTTCTACGGACAATGGCAGATGGCTAAAGAACAGCCGGACGACCGCAGCTGAGGTTCACAGATAAATACAAGAGACACGTGAGGGAACTTGAAATAAATCCAGCAACCTGCGAGGATGAAGCTGCTGATCGCACCAAGTGGCAAAACTCCCTACGTCGCCGACACAAACTGGGCGAAAAGCAACTCTCACAACAAGCAGAAGAGAATAACACACCGATATGAACACTAGCTGCCATCAATGGTACCTATACCTTGTAGCGGTATGGCAGCTTGTGTACCCTGACAATCCCCAGAGCTATGCCAGAAAGAGTTTTACTCCTGGTAGTTTAAACCAAGCTGGACTGGTCTGCGTGGGTAGGGGTCAGACAAAAGCTGGTACCCTGGTCCTCCAGGTTGGGGGTTTTAGCACAGGGCCGACACTCCTGTCTATGTAAAAAATCGCACATGTTACGGAAACGGCAATAAATTAAAAAACTTTGATGCGGGACGGACATCCGGAGTCTCAGGCTCGTATGACTGACAGTGGTGAAAGCCGAAAGGAAGCCACTTTCATGAAAACGGATGCCCTGACCGCAAAACAAGAAACCAAAATTGGTTTTTGGAACGTCAGAACTATGAATGAGGCAGGAAAGCTGAGACAAATTACAGCAGAGATGAGGAATTACAAATTACATATCCTGGGAATAAGCGAGAGCAGATGGACAGGGATGGGGAAAATAAAAACAGCTACAGGGGAAACAGTACTTTATTCTGGTAGAGAGGATGGTCAGCACAACGAAGGTGTAGCCATTATCCTGAAGAAAGGAATGGAAAGGTCTTTACTGGAATGGAAACCCATTAACAACAGACTGATAAGAGCAAGACAGAGGGAGATTCACCAACACCACAATTATACAATGCTATGCACCAACAAACGACAGCGATGAAGAGCTCAAGGATGAGTTCTATCAACAGGTACAAAAGGAAATGGAAACTGTACCCAGGTACGATCTTATTATAATAATGGGAGACCTAAATGCGAAAGTTGGAACACACAATAATTATAACGAAAGAGTAATGGAGAAATGCGGCAGTGGAACAGTAAATGAGTATGGGGACAAATTAATAAGCTTCTGCAGTATTAACAACCTGGTCATTGGAGGAACACTTTTTCAACACAAAGAAGTGCACAAGTTAACACTGGAATCACCAAACGGACGAGACAGAAACCAGATAGATCACATAATGATCAATGGCAGATGGAGACATGCACTACAAGACGTGAAAGTAAGAAGAGGCGCAGATGTGGGAAGTGATCATCACCTAGTAGTAGCAAGACTGAAGGTGAAACTCAGAGCTGCTGGACCAGTTGCAGTCAAACAGAAAATATATAACATCACGAAACTCAAGGACCCCCTCACCAGAAAAGCGTTCGTGGTAGACGTAAAGAGACGATATCAAATTGCCAAAAGCCAGGAAAGAACAGAGACCGATGATGTCGACCAGAAATTCAACACCATCTCAACAATATACAAGGAAAGCAGCAAGTCATGCTTGGGATTCCAGGAAAGAAAGAACCAAGACTGGATAACACCAGAAACGCTAAACACCATAGCGAAGAGAAAGGAAACGAAAAGAAAGAAAACAGAAGCTAAGTCTCCGAGGTTAAAGACAATATATAGTGAACAGTACAGTCAGCTGGACAAGGAAGTAAAACGTCAAACCCGTGCTAACAAAAGGACATTTCTGGATGACCTTGCAAGACAGCAGAAGAGGCAGCACTGAGAAATGAACAAAGCACAGTTTATAAAATAACTAAAACTGTCAGTGGAAAACGAGGTGCAAACAACATAACGTTAGTAAGAGACAAGCAAGGAAATCACATCACCACAGCACAGGGGCAGGAAACAAGATGGGCAGAGCACTTCAGAGAAACCCTGAATAAAGAACCACCAGAGACTCAGCTGAATGTTCCTGAAGCTGAAAGTGACTTAGACGTAAATACAGACATTCCACGAAAAGAAGAAATCATCACAGCTATCAAAGGGTTAAAAAATGGAAAAGCGCCTGGTCACGACAATCTAAATGCTGAGTTATTTAATTCAGAACCTGAACTAGCAGCAGAACTATGAGAACCACTATTTGCACAAGTCTGGGAAACTGAGACAACACCAACAGAGTGGAGTAAAGGAATAATTGTCAAATTGCCCAAGAAGGGCGACCTTGCAGACTGCAACAACTGGAGAGGAATTACTCTTCTCTCAGTTCCCAGCAAAATACTAGGCAGGATAATCATCCAGAGAATTTCAAAAGTAGTTGACTATAAACTGAGAAAAGAACAAGCGGGCTTTTGAAGGAACAGAAGATGTGCAGATCATATATTTACCCTCAGGAACATTATAGAGCCGTGCTCAGAATGGCAGAGACAGCTGTACATTAACTTTGTTGATTTTGAAAAGGCTTTTGACAGCATACACAGGGACAGCCTATGGAAAATTCTGAGGGCCTATGGAATTCCCAGCCGCATTGTTTCCATCATAAAAAGCCTCTATTCTAACTTTACGTGCAGTGTTGGATTGAGTAATGTAACTTTTGAAGTGAAAACAGGAGTACGACAGGGATGCCCCTTATCAACAACATTATTTTTGACAGCCATAGATTGGGTGATGCGCCAGACAACAGAGGCAGTCCAAGAGGAATTAGATGGACAACGTTTTCTACACTGGAAGACCTGGAATATGCAGATGACATTGCACTACTTGCGCATTCACATCAACACATCCAAGAAAAAACAGATAGACTGAATAAGTATGGCTAGCAGGTTGGCCTGAACATCAATCTAGCTGAAGACAGAGGTCATGACACTAAATGTGGGCAATCCTGAGCCAATAACAGTAAGGAACCAGAAGTTAGAACAGACAGACACATTTACTTACCTAGGATGCATAATAACACCTGACAGCGGAACAAGCAAGGACATTAACAACAGAATGAATAAAGCGAGAACAGCCTTTGCTGTTCTCAACAACATTTGGAAGTCTTCCCAGTACAGCACAAACACCAAATTAAGACTATATGAAAGCTGTGTACTTTCTGTGCTTCTCTATGGTGTAGAATGCTGGAGAGTAACAGAGAAGGAAATGTCGAAACTATCCTCCTTCCACAAAATCTGCCTAAGGAAAATTCTCCGAATCTTTTGGCCAAACACCATCAGCAACCAAGAACTACTTATTCGGAGTAACCAGGAGGACATGAACACCATCATAGCTGGCAGACGCTGGAGTTGGGTTGGCCACGTCCTCAGAAGGGACCCTGATACCATCACAAGAACAGCTATGCTATGGACTCCCGAGGGAAAGCGAAAGAGAGGCCGATCAAAAACAACTTGGCGGAGAACTGTAGAAGCTGAGATGCAAAGAATGAACCACAGTTGGGGCACTGTACGAAGGATGGCCGCCGACAGAGCAAAGTGGAATCAATTTGTTGCTGCCCTACAAGACGCCACCAGGCGTGATGGCCGCTGACTGCTTTGGCGGTTGGCGGTTAAGGATTAAAGAAGATGATCACTAGGAAAAATCCAATGGAGGGCTCTCACCTCAGTGGCACATTCCCATAGTCAGTCATGACTGAAAGGGCTACTACTACTATCAATAATACTATTTCAGAGAAAAAAACCAACAAAAAGAAATACATTTTGAAAACTGTAATACTTAATAAATAAAAACAGACACACCATGTCCCAAAAGACTTACTTACTTAGTCGTTCCCCTTCTACCGTGAGGTGTAGAGGTTTGGAAGAGAGAGCGCCAGACCATTCTATCAGCTGTCTTCTTCCTGGCCTGGTTCCATTCTAGTCCTCGTCCTTCAAAGATTGTCTAATGTTGTCCTCCCAGCGGACTCTGGGTCGTCCTGGAGGTCTGGATCCCTGGCTCTTTGTTTCCCATGCTTGTCGTGGTAGCCGATCTTCTCTCATTCTGCAGACATGGCCAAACCATCTTAGTTGGGACTGTTCTATTTGGGTCTGCAGCGGATGGGATTTTAGGCCTTGACGGATCGTCTGGTTGCGGACCATGTCTCTTCTTGTTACTTCAACCACTTTCCTCAGATACCTCATTTCTGAGGTTTGGATCTGGCTTTTGTGGGTTGTAGTCATTGCCCACGACTCGCATCCATATGTCAAGACTGGGACATAGGTGGAGCGGTATACAGCCATCTTCGTTTTCTTACCAACCTCTTTCTTGCTGAGGAATCCACGATTTATGGCCTGAAAAAGTCTCCCAGCCGCTGCTTTTCGAGTGGCCAACTCTTCTTTGATGCCTCCCTTTCGGTCTATAATAGCTCCGAGATATTTAAAGTGGTCGACCTGCTCCAGGACCTGTTCTCCCAACTTAATCTGATGTTTTCTTTCTTCTCGTGATATCACCATGGATTTTGTTTTAGAGCTGCTTATGACCATCCCTCTCTTCTCCAGCTCTTCCTTCCAGACTTGCAGGTTGGATTGGAGATGTGCCTCTGATTTAGCAATCAGGGCAACATCATCAGCAAATGCCAGCTCCGAAATATAGACCTGTCTCATCTTCCAGTACCGTCCCAAAAGACACAATGAATATTAAAAAAATTAAAACCAAAACCCTACTAACACTAAAGATAGCTACACAGCAACTACTGCAGCAGGGGAGGGAAGTGCTACAACCGTCACTATACAAGATACAGCTTCGAGAGATGGAGTAACCAGTTCCCTTCCTCGGTGCATTTTTCGTCCGTTACTCACGAGCAGAGTCTGGCACCCATTTACAGCTGGGTAGATCGGAGCATTACGCTACCGTGTTTCGAGCCCGGTGCGTTGGTTGCGAGAGATTAGCGCACTAAGCATTATGTCAATCTAACCACTGTATAAGTCGGACGATCTAACCACTGTATAAATCGGACCATTTAACCACTGTATAAGTCGGACGTTCTAACCACTGCATGAATCGGACGCTGTCGGACGATATAACCACTGTATAAATCGGACGATCTAATCACTTTATGAATCGGACATTCTAACCACTGTATGAATTGGTCACTCTAACCACTGAATGAATTGGATGTTCTAACCACTGTATGAATTGGGCACTCTAACTACTGTATTAATTGGACGATCTAACCACTGTGTGAATCGGACGTTCTAAGCACTGTATGAATTGGACACTCTACCTACTGTATTAACTGGACGTTCTAAACACTGTATGAATTGGACACTCTAACTACTGTATTAATTGGACGTTCTAAACACTGTATGAATCGGACGATCTAATCACTTTATGAATTGGACGCTAAACCACTGTATGAATTGGACGCTCTAACCACTGTATGAATTGGACCTTTTAAACACTATATAAATCGGACCATTGTTACGTGCAGTCTTTGATATCTTACAATATTATACATAGGTAATTTTTTAGTGCTTAAGGGAAAGTCATTATTGAGTTACTTCCCTTGAAAGTTGTGCCATCTCTTCGATCAAACTCCGCGGATAAATCCATTTTACTGCGATTTATTCGTTGTTTGGGTAATAATAGATTGTTCTTGCTCCAGAATATCTATGGCCTGAATTTATGTGTATTGTTTGTCTGAGTAGGACGAGTCTGTCTTATATCTGTATATCTTTACATATCTAAGTCGAACTATATGTTCTGTTGTCTCTAGAGAGGTCAAAGGCTATTCGGCGGATGTGTCGCTAGAGTGGGGTGTGATTTGGCTTCGTCCTGATAGGGACTGTGTGTTTTCCTATGTCGGCCTGTCGCCGGGAAAAAGTGATCTCAGTATTTGTGGGGAAAGTGATAGTCGTCTAAACCTATCGTGTATGCTTTACCCCAGTGTTTATTCATATTGCCAAGGAATGGCAGTTTCATATTTCCTCTACCAAGGTAATCAAAGACACTCTTATGAACTCTCGATCGAAGCCACCATTTTCGATAGTTACGATTTGAATGTCTAAGAGAATATATTTGACTCGATGAAAACGACTTCGATTCCTAGCAGCACTATATTCTGTAGAATGCAGTCAATTGTTCATGATCAAATCTACAGAGCAATGCAATGTTTTATGAATGACTAACTTTAGGACAGATTCATTATCTGCATCCAAACGTGAGTGACAGTTCACGAGTGAAGCCATCTTGGAACCAAAACATGTAGCGACTTTCAAGAAGAGAAAGGGGATGCCCGTATTATCGCTTGTTTAGTCCAGAGATCACTGCTACACATGAGAACCCGTTATTAGCGGTTCAATATTATTATATGAAAAAAATATGTGCTGAACATTATGTGGGAGAATCGTCGCTAAACGAGATTAGGTTTAGAAGCCATCTGAAATATTGTTTATAAGCTGACGTGCTCAGTCAGTGAAGTCAGATGATTTATATGTATGGGCGATGCTGAGGGCTTGGCTACTGACAGTCCATTATAATATTAATCTACATGAGTGCCCATGTAACATAACATTGCAAGACCATTTATCCACTGTACTATGATGTATTATGCCAACCTGTGATTTGTCACTATCTGTGCTGTCGAGTGTGTACGTCCAATTAAACTTTAGAAAAGGTACACAGTCGTTGGTGTCGATGACTTCCAGTCATACATGAGTGTGAGAAAAGAACATTTGTCAACAACACGAACCCTTATCATCATTCGCACATTGTACACTCAATCCATGTCTACACACCACTGCGTAGGTCAAGTTGACATTCCATACACTACAGTGGAGCAAACAACACCATAGAGATCTTATCAACTGATGATGATGATGATGATGTCTGCTTCCATCCACTTATATCTATCTTTTGGTGGATATCATTAACGGGAATAAAAATCCAACATTATCAACTTTATCAACTGGTGGACCAGCTTTCTGGGTTTGACCTCGCAGAAGTTCAGAAGTCAACAGATTACCGATACCAGACCGTTTCCTGTGGCTGATACGACACACTTGCAGTATTGGTTTGCTCTTTGTCAACACTTCGTCACGTGACCTGTCAAGTGAATGCAGTATGTAGGCCAGCGTTGTTGACAGTTTTACATTAGACATTACAGAGTTTCACAGAACAGTTGGATCAATTCTTGTCAATGTTAACAGGAAGACAGTATTTGTGTACTAAGAAGTCCTATTTTCATCGATGGATCTTCTTGTTTTCCATATATGAACTTTAATATTTAAGGCCAGAATGTTTAATTGAATAAAGTGGCAGTTTGTTTATTTTCATAAAAATAACTTTGCCATTACTGTAAAACTGAGCCTATTTTGCAACACATACTATCATACACATAATTTATATATATTTATGTTTACATGTTATTTGTTTGTATAGTATGTTAGTTTCTATGTCAGCGGGTTGTGTTTAAGGTTGGGCGGCGTCCTCACAACAGAATATCCCACGTCATAGAGGGTCCGTTGTGGGCGTTTTCTATAGGTGCAATTTTCTTGATTGAAAATTTGCTGCGACAACTGTTGCTTTTGTGTTAGCTGTGAAGACTGTAATTATTGTTATTTTTGTAATATTTCTTTGTTCTTTAGTTTTGTTTTGAGTTGTTTGTAATTTGTTGGTCTACTCTTTTCTATCTTTCAGTTCTATTCACAATTTGTATTCATATATTGTGACGTCATTGGTGTTGTTATTCTTTGCAGATTCAGTGATTATTTTCATTGATTTCCCTATTTGATTTATTTTGATTTCTGCAAACGTTCTTGTATTGTCAGTCCTATTTGTACTTTATGTATTCTGTTGGTTGACATATGTTTTATATAGGTATATTTCATAAGACACAATTGCCTGTGCACTGCACTTGGATTATGGTATAAACCAGTACCTGATTATTATTACTATTATACAAGACCTTATTAAAGGCTTGTGACCCACAGATATTGGGATAGTATACTGATTAATCAAGTCATTGAGAACTTGTGGTATTATTATTATTTCAGGTGATTAGTATTATTGTTAGACACCATGTCTACATTAGAATACTTCATTATACAAGGGAAAGCCCTTGATAAAACTGGTCAACAATTAGAACAATGGGCAGTTGCTCAATATGACAAAGCATTAGCTGCAGAAGAGAGAAGAGCTATGGCAGAAGAGAAAAGATTAGCTGCAGAAGAAAGAAAAGCTATGGCGGAAGAGAAAAGATTAGAAAGAGAAGCTGAGGCTGCTGCTGAACAAAAGAAATTACAGATGCAGGTGGAGGAAAGGAGATTTGAAGCTGAACAAAAAAAATTAGAAAGAGAAGCTGCTGCGGAACAAAAAAGATTAGACAGTGAAGCTGAACAAAAAAGATTAGACAGGGAAGCTGAACAAAAAAAATTAGAAAGAGAAGCTGCGGCTGAACAAAAAAGATTAGACAGTGAAGCTGAACAAAAAAAAGATTAGACAGGGAAGCTGAACAAAAAAGATTAGACAGGGAGGCTGAACAAAAAAGATTAGATGCTGAAGAGAAAAAAGCAATAAGAGAACATGAATTTGAGTTGGAGAAATTGAGATTGACAAGTATGAGTAATGTTAATCAGGCATCTAGTGGTAATGGTAAACCTTCTACTTACAAGGTTAAGGTTCCACCGTTCAATCAGTCCAGTGACGATATTACATTCTGGCTGGATAGATTTGAACGTTCTTGTCGTACACATAATGTGGATAAATCACAATACGCTAATCAATTATCAGAAAACTTGAAAGGTGAATCTTTGACTAGATTATGCCTTGTAGGAGAAGCAGATAAGGATAATTATGATGTCATTAGGGCGGCTTTGATAAAAAAATATCAGCTAAGTGAGGAAGGCTATCGCCTTTTATTTAAGACGATGGTACCTGAGACGGGTGTAGAATTCTCAGAATTCACTGCAAAGGCACGTCTCACAGTTGATCGTTGGATTGAGCTTTCCAAAACAGAAAAAACGTATGAAGGACTTATGGATTTGTTGCTCAGAGATAAGATTATGTCATGTGTGAACAAACCTTTCCTTGAATTTATACATGAGCGTAAACCCAAATCTCTAAAAGAAATGGAAGAATATTGTTCCCAATATGTCACTGCACACCCCGACGTGACTTTTGGCAACACTAAGATTAAGGAGAGTATGCCAGTTGCTTCAGCAACACCATACAATCCCAATTATTCACACAGATTTCAGGGACCTCAAAACAGATTTGATAAAAAAGGTAACCATAATAGTTATCAAAACCAAGGTAACCAATCATTTCAGGGTTCTTCTTCAAAGAACTGGAGACGACCTGATAGCTCTCGACACAGGGGTGGTCATAATTATAGGAATTTCCGTAGAGGAAGTAATTATAGAAACTATCAGGGTTATCCGTCTTGGAGTCAACAAGATCATAATTACAGAGATACTCATTATAATGAATATGATAATGGTAACCAAGGGAACTATGACTCAAACCCAAATAGGGGTTACAATAGAGGTAACAATAACTACAGAGGTGATAATAACCGAGGTAGATCTCAAAACAAAAGACATAAACCACATTTTCAGGCAAACTCTGTACAACAAGAGTCCCATGAAGCCTATAAACAGAGTAAAGATAATAATGATGCTAGTAATATGGCATGTGCCGCTTTTGATTTTGGGAGAGCATCTCAGTGCCCCCAATGCAAAACGTTATTTGAGCCAACCACAGTGTCTACTTTAAGCTGTGGCCATCCTCTTCCTGCTCTTCCGGCATCAGTCGCGCATGATGGAAGAGGTTCTCTTGTCTTACATAAGGGTTTAGTGAATAACAATCCAGTCTCTGTGCTATTTGATTCTGGATGCACCACAATTGGTGTTAGGCAGTCACTCGTAGATCCTTCCCGTGCCACTGGACAAGTAGTCAAATGTGTAACATTTGGCGGCACATTAGAGAAATACTCTACTGCTATCATTAGGATTGCTACTCCTTTCTTTACGGGAGATGTACACGCATGTCTTCTTCCGAATCCGATCGCTGACCTCATCATCGGTCGCATTCATGGAGTCAAGGAATGCACTCCGCAACAAATTTCCACGTGGGAAAGGCAAAACATGCAGATTGCTAACGCTGTAGTCACTAGAGCTCAGGCTCTTAATGTGCCTCAAACTTCATCTATTGAAGATAATGAAGTGCATAACCAAGATAATCCCTTGGTAATTTCTCGTGACTCGTTTATAAAACAGCAAGAAGATGATCCCACTCTGAAGAAATTCTTCATTCTTGCAACTAAAGGTGATCCGAATAAGGACACAAGTCGTAAATCGTGGATTACAAAGAAGAATGGCGTACTTGTACGTATGGTTCAAGACTCCATTACGTCAAGTCATTCTCAAATCCTGGTTCCCAAGAATTTGAGAGTTAAAATTTTGCAGCACGCTCACGACTCTCAGTGTGCTGGACACATGGGTTTTTCCCGTACTAAGTCAAGAGTCCTTGCGGCTTTCTTTTGGCCATTGGTAAACAAGGACATACGTATTTATTGTCGATCTTGTAAAGTATGTCAGGAAGTTAAATCCAAAGGTCCACGGCATGCTGCACCCATTCAGGCGGCGGACATTCCTATTCGGCCGTTTCAAAAAATGGCCATAGACATTATTGGTCCATTTAAGATCAAGTCTGCCAGAGGACATCAGTTTATCTTGACGTGTGTTGATATGTGCACACGTTGGCCAGAGGCTATTCCTCTGAAGAGCATTACTACTGCTGATATTGCAGATGCTCTTTGGCTTATATTTTCTCGTCTGGGGTTCCCCGGAGAGATATTGTCAGACCATGGCACCCAACTAATATCAGATACCATGTCTCAAGTAATGTCTACCCTGCAGATAGATAGATCTTTAAGTAGTATCTACCATCCAATGTCTAATGGTATGGTCGAACGCCTTAATAGAACACTTAAAAAACTTACTGGGGAAGATAACTGAGGATCATCCTCAAGACTGGGACAGAGTTTTACCTGCGGCCCTCTTCGCTTACAGAGAGGTACCCAATGAACATACGGGATTTTCTCCCTTTGAACTCGTCTTTGGCGCGCGTCCGCGTGGCCCTATGTCGTTGCTTCACGATCTCATAACATCTGACAATATTGACGATGACACAAAGTCATCCTACGAATATGTCATCGCGTTGAGACAAAAAATTATCGAAGCATGCAAATTAGCAACTTCTTCTTCTGAATTTGCGAAACAGAAGGCAAGGCAATTTGCCAATAAGAAGAGATGCTTACGACAACTTTGTCCTGGTGACAAAGCATTTGTATTACTACCTTGTAGGGAAAACAGATTACTTATTTCTTGGAAAGGTCCGTACGATATAATATCGAAAATTTCCGATGTCGACTATATTGTCGATATTGATGGGAAGCATAAAACCTTCCACATCAATATGCTTACTGAATTCCATGAACGTCCGGATTATTTGCAACCCATTTTCCAAGCAACGGACAATTCTCCAGTACAACATGGTCATTACTCATCACTGTCCGTGATACAGGATGAGGAAACAAGTTTTTCAGATGTAAATCTTCCTCTTCCAATGATCCCACTTCATTCCAGTGAATCATGGAAGAACGTTACTGTCTCTCCTGATTTGTCTCTAGGAGAACAGCGACAAGTTTCAACTATGTTGCAAACATTTCAGGATGTACTCACTGACATCCCTGGACAAACGAATGTCATTCAACATGACATTGTTCTAACTGACCATACTCCTATTAGGGTTAGACCTTATCCTATACCTATACATTTTCAAGCACAGGTCGAGAAAGAGTTGGATGAGATGATAGATTTGAAAATAATCGAACCATCCACCTCTGCATATTCTTCGCCGATGGTTATTGTGCGTAAAAAAGACAATAACATACGTCTTTGCGTTGACTATCGAAAATTGAATCAAGTAACGAAGTTCGATGCCGAACCTATGCCTTTACTGGAAGAGCTACTTACTCGACTCTCCAAATCTCATTTTTTCACTAAACTTGATTTGTCTAAAGGATATTGGCAAGTTCCTTTATCTGAACGCGCCAAACCTCTCACGGCTTTTTCAACACCTAGAGGTTTGTTCCAATGGAATTTTATGCCTTTCGGTCTTATGAACGCACCAGCTACGTTCGTACGCATGATGCGCCGAATCCTATCTTATCGGTCAGATGTCATTGCATATCTAGACGACATCTGTCTTTTCAGCGATACTTGGGAAGATCACTATTCAGGGTTAGATGAATTGCTGTCTACTTTGCGTGAGCACAACCTGACAGCGAAACCCTCTAAAGCCTATATTGGTTTTAGCGAAATTTCTTTCCTAGGCCACCGAGTTGGTCATGGTTTCCTAAAGACAGAGGACCATAATACTAGTAAGATACTTAACATCTCAATCCCTAAGACTAAAAAACAGGTGAGAAGTCTGTTAGGTCTTATTCAATTTTATGGCAGATTCATTCAGAATCTATCCTCTATCATGGCACCTCTCTCAACACTTCTAAAGAAAGGTTCGCCTAATGTGGTCCACTGGTCTCAGGAATGCCAATGCTCTCTGGATAAGATTAAAACATTGTTTTCAACACCACCTATTTTAGTGCTACCCACTAAAGATAAGACATTCGTTCTTCGTAGTGACGCTTCATCCACTGGGATTGGAGCGGCACTAATGCAAGAGTACTCTGGAACTCTGCATCCTGTAATGTATATTTCCAGAAAACTTAATGCGGCAGAAAGGAATTATTCGGTTTTAGACCGTGAGCTATTAGCTATGGTTTGGTCGATCCTCAAACTACAGAGATTCCTTCTAGGCGCACATTTCATAGTAGAAACCGACCAAAAAGCTCTTACTGCTATACAGAGTAAGAATTTGAAGAGCTCGAGGTCTACTCGATATGCAATTGCTCTTCAACCTTTTCATTTCTCTGTGCGAGCTATTCGTGGATCAGATAATGTGATGGCAGACATTCTGTCAAGATGCCCACATGATTCCACATAACTATTAGGGCTTAGACTTCTTGATATGTCTAGTTCTATAGTAGTTCCTTTTCTATATCATGATAGATACACATTTGTAATTTAATAATATAATGATTGTATCACTACATAGCGGTTCATGGATGTTTATTCACCGCTGTGCTTTGATGATTTTTTCTTCATAAATCATAAATTTAAGATATCTAATACGAAATGATGATATGAATTTTTTAGGCATTGTGTAATTGCCAGAATTGTATTATACTTTGATGACACCTTCCTGGAAAAATATACTTGTAGAGAAATAATTTCTCTCAGTTTATGAGACACATTCTCACCAGTCGCTCCATAAGTCGACTTAGCCTCATATTAGGCGTTATAGGTATTCCTGATATTTTCATCTGCGCATTATTCATGCGTTGTGAGCCTATTGTACGTTGCTCCTAGATGTATTTCAAAAAAAAAAAAAAAAAAAAAGTTCCATTTTTTTTTTCCCGGGAGGTGTGGTAAGACTGTTACGTGCAGTCTTTGATATCTTACAATATTATACATAGGTAATTTTTTAGTGCTTAAGGGAAAGTCATTATTGAGTTACTTCCCTTGAAAGTTGTGCCATCTCTTCGATCAAACTCCGCGGATAAATCCATTTTACTGCGATTTATTCGTTGTTTGGGTAATAATAGATTGTTCTTGCTTCAGAATATCTATGGCCTGAATTTATGTGTATTGTTTGTCTGAGTAGGACGAGTCTGTCTTATATCTGTATATCTTTACATATCTAAGTCGAACTATATGTTCTGTTGTCTCTAGAGAGGTCAAAGGCTATTCGGCGGATGTGTCGCTAGAGTGTGGTGGGATTTGGCTTCGTCCTGATAGGGACTGTGTGTGTTTTCCTATGTCGGCCTGTCGCCGGGAAAAAGTGATCTCAGTATTTGTGGGGGAAAGTGATAGTCGTCTAAACCTATCGTGTATGCTTTACCCCAGTGTTTATTCATATTGCCAAGGAATGGCAGTTTCATATTTCCTCTACCAAGGTAATCAAAGACACTCTTATGAACTCTCGATCGAAGCCACCATTTTCGATAGTTACGATTTGAATGTCTAAGAGAATATATTTGACTCGATGAAAACGACTTCGATTCCTAGCAGCACTATATTCTGTAGAATGCAGTCAATTGTTCATGATCAAATCTACAGAGCAATGCAATGTTTTATGAATGACTAACTTTAGGACAGATTCATTATCTGCATCCAAACGTGAGTGACAGTTCACGAGTGAAGCCATCTTGGAACCAAAACATGTAGCGACTTTCAAGAAGAGAAAGGGGATGCCCGTATTATCGCTTGTTTAGTCCAGAGATCACTGCTACACATGAGAACCCGTTATTAGCGGTTCAATATTATTATATGAAAAAAATATGTGCTGAACATTATGTGGGAGAATCGTCGCTAAACGAGATTAGGTTTAGAAGCCATCTGAAATATTGTTTATAAGCTGACGTGCTCAGTCAGTGAAGTCAGATGATTTATATGTATGGGCGATGCTGAGGGCTTGGCTACTGACAGTCCATTATAATATTAATCTACATGAGTGCCCATGTAACATAACATTGCAAGACCATTTATCCACTGTACTATGATGTATTATGCCAACCTGTGATTTGTCACTATCTGTGCTGTCGAGTGTGTACGTCCAATTAAACTTTAGAAAAGGTACACAGTCGTTGGTGTCGATGACTTCCAGTCATACATGAGTGTGAGAAAAGAACATTTGTCAACAACACGAACCCTTATCATCATTCGCACATTGTACACTCAATCCATGTCTACACACCACTGCGTAGGTCAAGTTGACATTCCATACACTACAGTGGAGCAAACAACACCATAGAGATCTTATCAACTGATGATGATGATGATGTCTGCTTCCATCCACTTATATCTATCTTTTGGTGGATATCATTAACGGGAATAAAAATCCAACATTATCAACTTTATCAACCATCTAATCACTTTATGAATTTGATGCTCTAACCACTGTATGAATTGGACCATCTAACCACTGTATTAATTGGACGATCTAACTACTGTAAGAATCGGACCATCTAATCACTTTATGAATTGGACGCTCTAACCACCATGTATGAATCGGACGATGTAATCACTTTATGCATTGGTCGCTCTAACCACTGTATGAATTGGACGATCTAATCACTTTATGAATTGGATGCTCTAACTACTGTACGAATTGGACGTTCTAACCACCGTATGAATTGGACACGCTAACCACTGTATTAAGTGGACGATCTAACCACTGTATAAATTGGACGTTCCGACAGTTAAGCTGAACAGGGTATACTTTCTGCCGAAATGGTGGATGAGCGGAGACAAATGAGGCTCTTCTGGTGTTATTTCGCCCGCTGTCCTTCTATTTCTTTAAAAAAAAACCAATTGATTGTTATATGTGAACTAGATTAGATACACTTATAATGAAGCAGACTAGATACACCTATAGTAAAGCAGACTAGATACACTTATGGTGAAGCAGACTAGATACACTTATAGTGAAGCAGACTAGATACACATATGGTGAAGCAGACTACATACACTTATGGTGAAGCAGACTAGATACACTTATGGTGAAGCAGCCTAGATACACATATGGTGAAGCAGACTAGATACACTTATAGTGAAGCAGACTAGATACGCTTATAGTGAAGCAGACTAGATACACTTATGGTGAAGCAGACTAGATACACTTATAGTGAAGCAGACTAGATACACTTATGGGGAAGCAGACTAGATACACTTATAGTGAAGCAGACTAGATACACTTATGGTGAAGCAGCCTAGATACACTTATGGTGAAGCAGCCTAGATACACTTATGGTGAGGCAGATTAGATACACGTATAGTGAAGCAGACTAGATACACTTATGGTGAAGCAGACTAGATACACTTATGGTGAGGCAGTCTAGATACACTTATGGTGAGGCAGACTAGATACACTTATGGTGAGGCAGACTAGTTACACTGTGCGGTGAGCCAGACTAGATACACTGTACGGTGAGCCAAACTAGATACACTGTGTGGTGAGCCAGACTAGATACACTGTACGGTGAGCCAGACTAGATACACTGTATGGTTAGCCAGACTAGATACACTACGGTTAGCCAGACTAGATACACTGTACGATTAGCCAGACTAGATACACCGTACGGTGAGGCAGACTAGATACACTGTACGGTGAACCAGACTAGATACACTGTACGGTGAGCCAGACTAGATACACTGTGTGGTGAGCCAGACTAGATACACTGTACGGTTAGCCAGACTAGATACACTGTACGGTTAGCCAGACTAGATACACTGTACGATTAGCCAGACTAGATACACCGTACGGTGAGGCAGACTAGATATACTCTACGGTGAACGAGACTAGATACACTGTACGGTTAGCCAGACTAGATACACTGTACGGTTAGCCTGACTAGATACACTGTACGGTGAGCCAGACTAGATCCACTATACGGTTAGCCAGACTAAATACACTGTACGGTTAACCAGACTAGATACACTGTACGGTTAACCAGACTAGACACACTGTTCGGTGAGCCAGACTAGATGCACTGTACGATGAACCAGACTAGATACACTGTACGGTGAACCAGACTAAATACACTGTACGGTGAGCCAGACTAGATACACTGTACGGTTAGCCAGACTAGATACACTGTACGGTTAGCCAGACTAGATACACTGTACGGTCAGCCAGACCAGATACACTAAACGGTTAGCCAGACTAGATACACTGTTCGGTTGGCCAGACTAGATACAATATACCGTTAGCCAGATTAGATACACTGTACGGTTAGCCATATTAGATATAATGTACGGTTAGCCAGACTAGATACACTGTACGGTTAGCCAGACTAGATACACTGTACGGTTAGCCAAACTAGATACGCTGTACGGTTAGCCAAACTCGATACGCTTGTACGGTGACCGAAAATACTTAGTGTAACTTTGACTAGGACAAAGTAAAAAAAAAAGACGGTACACATTTCGACCACAACTTCTTCTTCAGGTACCAGCGGACAAAAATAGCTGAAGATAGAAAGTGAAAATAAATATTCCAACATACGCCAGTACATGAGAGTTCCAGCTGTCATTTAAACTGTTAAGGAAACTTGACATTATTTCACAACATTTGTACTCTCACCAGGTGACCTTTACTCCGTGTGGTTACCGGAGGACTTTGAGGAGACCTAGAATAGAACTAGAAAGAAATTTACTATTGCTCCCTCGTAAGAATCCGCATGTCGTAAGAAACGCCTGATATAACGTTGTGCATAGGATTGGAAATGTCTTCATATAAAATAAACTAGTGTAAAAGCCCGTCATCAGACAGGAATTAAATTCAAAAGCACCAATACCTAACGACAATTTTACTCATTCAAAAGTATTTTTAAAAACCACTGTTCATCACCACAGTACACGAACTACGTAGCAGCAGCGAGGATCCTAATGTGTGTATAAGGGATCACACTTTCTATAAATATTTTTGTGCACACAGTCATTTGCGCACTTTTCTTTGTCGAGTGTTACTATTGTCGGGAGAGTACATATAAGGGAAACAATACAATTAATGTCTAACTTTCAACCAAAGTTGCATCCCTTAGCGTTAGTGACAGAAAAAGCTGGGGTTTTATATACAATGTAAATCAGTACATAAACCACGGTTGTAATACCATGGGCTCTGTCATAGCCGTCTTCAGTGGGGCCAGCTTTAGTGGTGGACCAATGCTTCAAAAGGAGCGAAAAAGGAGATGAATTGACCTTTGTTGAAGTATATAACTGTAGTGACCTTTGTTGAAGTATATAACTGTAGTGACCTTTGTTGAAGTATATAACTGTAGTGACCTTTGTTGAAGTATATAACTGTAGTGACCTTTGTTGAAGTATATAACTGTAGTGACCTATGTTGAAGTATATAACTGTAGTGACCTTTGTTGAAGTATATAACTGTAGTGACCTTTGTTGAAGTATATAACTGTAGTGACCTTTGTTGAAGTATATAACTGTAGTGACCTTCGTTGAAGTATATAACTGTAGTGACCTTTGTTGAAGTATATAACTGTAGTTATTCTTTCGAGCATGAATAATACTTATCTTTCTTATTTTCTCAGGGAGAAAAACGGAATGCCGGGAAACAGGTAACGTAGCCGTATCAAATATTTATACTCAACTCCAGGGGAACGATTTTCGTCAGTGGCATTCAACTACTGTTTTCTTGCAACAGAATCAGATCTTCATCTCTAACCATCTGACATTCGCTACAGTTTTGACAGTTTGGTCAAACCATAAAAGAAGTTCTTGTCGGAAGTAGACATGGATGTTTGACGTGATTATTTGGTGTCGTGAGACAACAAATGCAGCCATTGTAGAAGAGCCTTTATTTACGTTGGTAAAGGAACGGGAAATAATAACTACCAAGTGAGAAACATGACTTCAGGAGAAGGATGGTACAAAAAGGTAAGATAACGTTACTGAATTTACCACTAATTTGGAATATTACTATTACCCTTTAGATTTTTCTCCCCCTTAACCAGCGGCACTTGGGATTTCAGCCCTTCGGCCCAATGACATGTCATTGCGAGGCTGGGGAGCCTGTGGACTTTCCTTCCAACCCGGTCAGGAGCTTCGCTCCGACCCATCCGCAGAGGGTATATCTCAGGAGCCGTACAGGTTATTCAGTCAAAATCCCGGTCGATGAGACTTCTTCAAATGCCCACGCCCGGATTTGAACCTTGAACAGCTGATCGCCAGCGCAATGTGGTAACCATTACACCAACACGGCTCCCAACCCTTTAGGTTAAAACTGTCATCACTATCCTCTGCTTCTTCTTGGATCAGTAGCCTCCAACTAAGACAGCGATAAGGGGGTCATCATTCTTAGTGGCGTCATGTAGGACAGATTCAAGAAAAAAGAATTCTCAACTTTTTGCTCGGTCGGTGGTCAACCTTCCTGCGGTACAAAAAATCGCGTTGAAGCTTTTCATCTTATCCTCCACAGTTCAAATCACTATTCTCATTCACCATCACTATTCTCATTCACCATCACAATTCTCATTCACCATCACAATTCTCATTCACCTTCACTATTCTCATTCACCATCACTATTCTCATTCACCATCACCATTCACCATCACTTTTCTCATTCACATTCACTGTTCTCTTTGCTCCTTGTGAAGTATAGAACCACCACCACAGTCAGACCCCTTGTGTGATCTGATCTGATTATATACCATCTTCATGTCGAAGGCCTGCTGCAATGTATATCTAACATCGTCTATCTCTTTTCTTGATGCTACAGAAACATAATTTGGGAAGCATTTATCGTTATAAACTTCCTTCCTCAATAGAGGAGTTATCTCTTATCTTGACGCTACAGAAACAGAATGTGGGAAGCATTTATCATTATAAACTTCCTTCCTCATCGGAGGAGTTATCTTTTGTCTTGATGCTACACAAACAGAAATTGGGAAGCATTTAGCTATATGTGACCGTGCGTGTTGCTGGTGTAGATGTATTGTGGACGTTCGATCACTGGCCTATCAGTGGGTGGTTGATGATGATGGTGATTGTCTCTAAACGAAAGAATTAGCTGAACACTGATGGTGGGTGATTCAACTCGATGGAACAGATTTGCACTCTAACAATGATGAACGAACGTGCAATGTTTATTTACAGCTATTCTAATTTCAGCGATCAGGTGGAAGGGGATTCTTCTGCCCAACCTTCCACCGCAGTATACAACTTTTGTACAGCAGCTTTATTTCAAGATCAAATTCAGAAACATCGTCCTTGCATCCCTCTGTCATTCGCTTCTTGTCTCTGTCTCATCCGCTATTCTCTTCTTACTGTAACCGACTCTGGCATCTATCTAGAACTGGCTTGAGAACCGTTGATAGTATCTTTTAAACGTTACTGTCTCTGAGTTAGCTCACTCTACTTGATAAGTTATATTTCACTTTACGTCAGAGTTCTATTTTCAACATACTGTGTGATCGTTTGGGTATCTTTACTAAGACTGGCCTATACCGCCAGGGTTGACTATTTCTACCGAAATGTCTATGCCTCACACGTCTAGCTGCTACTACAGTTTATTCATACCTGATGGTCTTGAAAACTTGAGAGAAATCTTGAGATAAAGCTGTTCTATATTTCTTGCTAAACCAGCATCTCTAGCTATCATGATGGCTTGCTGATCGATCAGGGAGCACAACAATAGTACATCTTTTGTGAACATAAAAGCAACCAAACCGTAGCATGTTGCCTGGGTTCACTGCCTGATACGTACTCGCCATTCAACTCTTTAACACATGGGAGAGAAAACAAATTCCCATGCCTATCGCGTCTGAATCTCACTGCCTATTTTTTATTCTCCGATTTACCACTACGATTTTAAAATCTCACTAACTTATACTTTGTCACGAATCGTTCACCCAAAATCCCGTGCACTTTACTCCGTACTCACTGTTAGAACCAAAACACTCACCCCCAAAATACCTAAGGGACATAAAAAAAATGTATCTCCCTTTACTAAATAATTCTATAATCCATCTGTTCTTCTCTCCTTTGGTTATTTTATATATTGTAAGCAAATTTACAAAACCATAATTACAACATTCCGACTTACTATACACAAAATCCACGACCTAACTTAAAGGGGCGTAACTTAAATAGTTGCCTCCCTTAGTCCCAAACTACAACCGCTCATATTAGTATCCCCCTTAATGACAAAATCTAGCAGTGCGTAATTTCTGCACGCACATTTTGTAAACCATATTTTCGCACTCGATCTCTTTAGTCACTTACTGACCTCTGTTGCAGATGATATTGATCATTAAATGTTTAGTTGATAGTGTTGCAAAAGCTCAGTGACAAATTAGGCATCGTACTGATAAACACGAATGGAGACGGGCAAGAACATATATGACATCAGTTCAGACGAATCCAAGCCGTGAGGTGGATTGGTCCATATAATATGGTTGACGTTTATTAACAACAGCAGATAACGACATCATTGAATAATGGCATGGCATATGTACTGAAGAACATTAAAAACGCACCACCTGTATAATCCAGGAACAGAGTGTGAAATGTAAATATAAGTGTTTACAAGTTTACATATTTGGAATCTTTATTCATTTTCCTATGAATCCATGCTGGTCATTATTTTGTACATTTGATTGTTATGAAATTCATTGCATTCTGTGCAGGCAAGGGAGAAAACCAAAAATGCAACCAATAAAAAAATTCATTCACACTATCCTCAGTTTGTCCACCGTGTGCTTGCAAACAAGCTTGGCAGCGGCTCCGCATGGAACGCACAAGTCTCTGAAGGAAATTCCGGGGAATCAAGTCCAAAATGGGACCCAAGATGCAGCAATAGGGAATGCAGTCAGCGACCCATAGCTGTACTGCTTGCATCAGGACCAGCGAACCAGAGCTGGTCAAGACCGTACTCCACCTCCACGTGGTGGTCCTGGAAACAGTCTGCAGCAGTGCAGTCTGGCTGAGCGAGTGCGGATCGCAATGGGAAGGCAAACCCGGTCCCTAAAAAATGCCGTGCTGAAGTCGGATGTGTCGACCGAAAGGTGCAGATATCACAGCTTAGGTGTAAATGGACACAACGCAACCACCGTCCTTTTCAGGGCGAACGAGGAAGAAGAAGAAGAAGTCCCATTCACGTGTAAGAGCAGCTTCGAGCTGTTGCAGATTAGCTGGAGAACCTTGCCTGTAGATTCTGCGTCCAAGCTCGTCCCACAGATGTTCTACAGGGGGCATGTCTGGTGATAGGGCAGGCCAATCAATCGTCACAATGTTCTGCTGCTGTAGATATTGCTGCGTAATGCATGCGGTGTGCGCACGTGCGTTATCCTGCTGGAGAAGCTGCAAGTCTGGATAATTTGTGAACGCAGGAGCAACCAATGCATCCAGAACCTCATCTCGATATGTCACAGCATTAACATTTCCACGGAAGACGTGAAGAGGCAAGCGATGGTGAAAACTGAATCCTCCCCAAATGTGAATACTGCCACCTCCAAATCGGTTGTGCTGACGAACGCAGCAATCTGCAAAGCGCTCTCCACACCGTCGCCAAATCCGCATACGTCCATCAGCAAAGGATATGTTGAATCTGCTCTCGTATGTGAATAGGACAGCATTTCACTGTAGTCTAGTCCATCTGACATGTTGCTCTGCCCATTGCAGGCGCTGCTGACGATGTCTGTGAGTCAAGTTTGGCCCAACATAAGGTCGTCTTGCAGTAAGGTCTGTATCTCTGAGTCGTCGTTTGACTGTCATTCGAGAGACTTGCCCACGTCTACCCACTATTGCTCTTGCTGTTTGACTTGCCGGGAGAGAACGATTCCTTAGGTGACTCAGCACAATATGACGATCTTGCGCAGGGGTAATAACTCGTGGTTGGCCACTCCGAAGTCTATCCCGGGCACTGCCAGTGGTCCCGTAACGCTCATTGAGACGTACAATAGTGCTTTGGTGGCAATTCATCCTTCTGGCAATGGCCCGCGAGCTCATTCCGGTCTCCAACATACCAATGGCTCGTTGGCGGTCGTTTTCAGATAGTCGTGGCATTTCAAGCACATGTACTGGATGTTTTGTCTCAACGGCCTTTTTATGTCGAGTATACTGCCACAACGCGTACACATTTTCAGGGTCATAGCTGTTGGGAATCGTGTTGCACGTGTAACTTTCATTGTTTTCATGTAGTCTGTACACAAACCCGTGGGTTGAATCAAGCACTTTCCATTCCAGCAGCCATTCGCTCTCTACCTCATGGCAAACACGGGGAAAATCCATTCCCACACTTTTTTCCAGCTTCTCGGCATCAGTATATATAATAGTGGTGCGTTTTTAATGTGCTTCAGTATATGTAAGTACTTCGTCCTGTCCTTCAATCGCCACGTCTCATTAACATTTCTGGCCGCTGTACTAGAGGTGTATACGAACGATAATCACTCAAGTAATGTGGGTCAGACAAATGCAGACGCGGAATTATATCATAATATACTTCTTAGGTTGTCACAAACCTCTCACTAGGTTCTGGATCATCTTATCCAATATCTTCATAATAGTGGCGGCCTTCGAATAATAAAATATGCCACAAATCGCTCAACTTCCACAGTATATAAGGAGCTTACATAAATACGTCCTTCCTCGAAGAATGCAAATCACGAAAGGCCAAGAATATTAACCGTTTGCATAAATTAGTGCAGAATGCATTACGTCATTAACTACCGATGACGTATTAAATATCTCGCGTTCAATAAAAGTGAAAACCCGTGCAAACATATGATTAACCACAGAGAGACATATTACCGCGTGTATTAACTGGTAAAAGCCTATGTGTGGTAAAGATACAAAATACATTAATATTTTTACATTAACAACCTCAACTTCCTTCCTCTTTGGGAGATGAAAATCAGGACAACCAGAAAAACACAACCAAAAGAAGTCATGAAACCAGAGGAGGAGAAACAAAGAAGATTCCAACCGCAAGGAAACCCTAAAAAGAGTTAAAATTACACAAATTGATGGAACAGAAGCCACGCTTAGAGCTCTCCCGGACGACAAAATCCTGGTCATCCTGGAAAAAGTAAGTGATTAAAAATCAATTGCCAAAATCCAAAAACAAAAAAGTAGAGTAATGATCACATTAAATTACACAGAGAAAGCAAAAACCTTATTACAAGAAATACGAGAAAACCCAAAAGTGATCCAATTGGCCCACAGCATAAAAGTACAAATAGAAATTTCAAAAGAAACAAACAAATGTGTCATTAAGGGAATAAAAACCACTCTGTCAAATGAGGAAGTGTTGAACAGCCTGGCCGAGCAGCCTGTTAACCTCCTGAGACAAAAACCTGTACGCCGGACCAAAAAAATCCTTACAAACACCCAAAAATTCTTACGCAAAAAATATATTAATAATTTATACACAATACAGTTTTAAAATGAGAAATGACATATACAAATCTATTAGCATTTGAATTATTGTGATATAAATCATGCTAATAGTCTCATGCTGTTCTTTACATATAAAAAACTTAGTGATCATGAGGTACACTATTCTTTCGATGTACAGTGTTTGGTATTGTAATCAACACATGCACTTTTAGCACTTTGCAGAATTGCATTTGTGGGCTTAAAGTCTGCACAGCATGTATCAATGTTAATCTTACACTGTAAAAAAGAAGTGAGTGTGTCATCATTCATGGACCTCCTGCAGCCTGTGTGGATTATTTTCATCATTGAAAATGATCTTTCGCAGTCAGCATTGCTGTGAGGGAGTATCAGCAGTCGCTGAATGATGACTTTCAAATTAGTGAAGCGAATGGCACCAGTACTAGTTTTCTGGTCAACAACTTCCAGCCAATAGCTACAGAAGCTCTTTTTCTGGCCACTATCTGTCAGTAGAGGAACACACACATCAGACAACATACAGTAGTCATCGAACTCATCTTTCAGTGCTTCCTGATCAAGATCTTGGGCAAAAGTATCTGCCAATCTGAAGATGTTTGGATACCTGAGATTATCTTTAGTGCTTGGATCTAACACTTTTAAGTCCTTTAGAACTTGGTTATCAAAGGGGAATTTATTAGTAATTTTTTTAACCACTGATGTGTAAAAACTTTTGACATCCTTAAAAAATGAACTCTTTACTCCTCTATCAAGCTCCATTTCTTCGATAAATGCTCTGTTCGAGAGGCCAATTGCCAGTATGCTGTCATCATGCTGCACCCCACGATCACTAAATTTGATATGCCTCAAGTCGACAACCTGTTTAACATACATCTTCTCCACAAATTTAAGTAAAGATTTTCTAAGCAATCTGTCCATCTCCTCCATCATGCCACCAATCTGCGACTAATCTGTTTGAAAGAGTTTATTAAACTCATTTAACGGTGGCAGAATGAAACTCAGAAAACGAAGGGCAGCTGGGTTAGTGGTGCTTTTAAAAGTGTATAGATGTTTTGGACTCTGCCAGGCTTTTCAACATCATTGTGACTTTCAAAATAAGATGAGAGCTGTATACTGGTTAATAATTCTATCCACTACCTTCTGCAATGACAGCCAGCGAGTCTGACAATGTTTACGAATATTCAGGTCTGCTTCTGTGAATAGCTGGAACGTCTTATAAGCCTTTCGTCGTTTTGAGCTGTGCTCAAAATGATAGTACATGTCTAACAAAAGGTCTTCTACTGGCACAGTTAACTGTTTGATTCCATCTTGTGCACATAAATTTGCAAGGTGGCAAATGCACCCAATACTAAAACACAAGGGTTCCTCTGCTTGATCCTAGTAAGTACTGAGTTTGATTTCCCCACCATGACATTGCAGTTGTCACTAGCAAAGCCGATGCAATTTGTCCATGGAATATGAAATTTTGTGAACAGATTATCAACATCACTGAATATCGCCTCACTGGTTCCACCACTGCATACAGGCATGTCCAACAATCTCGCTCTTGGTCCCAATCCTTCTTCAAAAACTCTCACCATAATAGCTAACCGCTTCTCTGTTTTCTTGTCATTTGATTCATCAACCATTAATGAGAAGGGTGTTTCCCTGCACAGCTTTATCACTGGTTCTGTTGCAGATATAGCCAGGCAGTTTTTAATGATAAGTGTTGTCTTGGTCCTCTTCGACTGGAACTTTCTGGCAATATCACTGTCAGGAAACATTACAGGCGCCAAGTAACAAAATTGATCAGCAACAGATGCAGTTAAGTTATGCTGGGCAATGAAATTGGCAAATAAAACTTCAGCCCTTGTAATGCCACCCTCTTCCTGCTTTGGCTGAGCTTCTTCTTCTTCTTCTTCTGCGTTCGGTTTGTAGTCATGCTAAATCTGCAGGCCTGTCGCCAGGACGAAGTCCACAGTCTTTTCCAGGTCGGCGCGGCAGCCCCATAGCTTCTGCTGGAGCTCATCACCTTTTGGCCAGGTCGCACGTCGCAATTTATCATGGGTTGGACAGTTCTGGAGAATGTGTTCTGGAGTCTGGATATCAGTTCCACAAGGGCATTCATTCGTGTGGGATATCTTGAGGCGATAGAGATGTCCAAGTAATCTGCAGTGTCCAGTTCTCAGGCGGAAAATTGTCGTCTGTTGGTGTCTGTTTAGGTGGTGGATTGGGTCATTTCTGCTGTATATATCCCCTTCCTCCTTCCACTGATTTTTGTACTTGTTGTGGATGATGGTTTTTGCTTCCCGATAGGGCAATGGGTGGCTGTATTGTTCCATTTTACTGCCGCTTCTTGATAGAGCATCTGCTTTCTCATTACCAGCGATTCCACAATGGGCAGGTAACCACTGAAGGGCAATGGTTGATGACCTTTGGATGATGTTAAGCTCAGATCTGATCTCATTCATCATGTTATCATTTCTGGTGTTTTGTATTGATTCAAGTAATGATCTGCAGTCAGTGAAGATTACTATCTTAGCTTGTGGCTGCTGTTCAGGTCTGGTGAGGATCTTCAGGGCTTGCAGTAGTGCCATAGCTTCTGCCCTAAAATTGGAGGAGATCTTTCCAGTTGGGAAGGCCTTTCGGATGATCTTTCCATTTAGGAATCTTATAAAAATGCCTCCTCCACCGTTCTTTACTGCCCCCTCAGCAGATCCATCTGTGTATGCATGTGTCCACTCCTTCGGGTTGTACTTTTCTTCAATCATTTCTTGAGCCAAAGTTTTTAGTTGTTGAGGGGTCAGGTGGCCTTTCTTTTTTATTTCAGGGACTTCTGTGATGATAGATATATTTCCATGGCAGTCGTCTGGCTCCTCGTAATCAATTAACATTTCAATCTCAGTAGATCGATTTGGGAGGAGGTCTTCATGGCATCGATGCAGATGTTTGGAGATGTTTAGGAAGCTGGTTCTTTTCAGCCTGTTCTTTGTCACACTATGGAGTTTGGCATGCATTGGATGACTTGGCATTCGTAGAAGCTTCTCACTGTGAGTGAATACCTTTTCCTCACGTCTGTCATCAAGAGAGCGGATGTTGGTGTATCGCTCCATTGCCTGGATTGGAGAAGTCTTCATCCCTCCAGTGATTAGCCTAAGGCCTGAATTTTGCACTTTCCCTAGACATTCTGTGTTTGTTTTAGATGCTGTGGCCCAGGCTGACATGCCATATTCAAGTACAGGTCTGACTGTGCCTGTATAGACTTTTTTAAGTATGTTGGTATTTGCCCCCCAACTTGTGCCAGCCAGTTTCTTCATAATAGAGAGCTTTCTTATTGCTCTCTGTTCTACTGCTTTTATGTGCGGCTTCCAGGTGAGTCTCTTATCCAACTTGACTCCTAGGTATGTTGGGTTTTCCTCGATTGGAAGTTCACTTCCATTTAGCTGCAGTTTGATCGTTTCTCGGCGATTTGACAGAGAGAAGCAGGTTGCTACTGTCTTGGAGAGGTTTATCTGTACTCCCCAATCTGATGCCCATTTACCGATGGTATTTAGCGCTGCTTGCATCCTGAACTTCGCAGTAGGCAAATGTTCAGCAGCACACCAGGCAGCAAAATCATCAGCATGAAGAGCCCTGGAGATATGCCCGGACAGTTTCTCTGCAATATCATTTATATATATATGATAAAAAGTGTGGGGGAGATAACTCCTCCTTGTGGCACACCCTGTTGTAGAGTGACGCGATGGCTCAGTTTCCCGTCAAGTTTTACTCTTGCTGTGCGGTATCGAAGAAAGTCCCGTATCCAGTTGAACATTCTCCCTTCAATTTTGCTGTTGAGCATCTTAAGGAGGAGTCCTTCTTTCCATACCTTATCAAAAGCTTTTGTCAAGTCTACAAAAACCGCCAGCACTTTCTTTTTCTCCTGAAAAGCATTTTCTACTTCCTGGGCTAGATATACTAGTTGGTCTTCGGTGCTGCGATTTTTCCTAAATGCTGACTGTGTGTTATCAAGCAGATGGTTTTTTTTTCCAGATGTTTCAGTAATCTTGAGTTCACCATTCTTTCCATTACCTTACCCAGACAGCTCAGTAGGCTAACTGGTCGGTAGCTGGACTTGCTTGTTTTCTCCTTTTGTTTCTTTCTGATGGGAACAATGATTGCTTCTCGCCATTGATCTGGAAATTTTCCAGTACTCCATGATTGATTGAAGATTAGGAGGAGCTTGTTCCTGGCTACAGGTCCAAGGTTCTTGATCATATCATTTGTGATGCCATCTTTTCCTGGAGCTTTTCTGTTCTTTAGTTTTGTTATGGCAGCACTGAGTTCTCTCATAGTAAGGGGTGACTTCATGCAGATATCTGGGTTTTGGTGCTTCAGTTTTTCTTTTACTTCCTTACGTACTTCTTGGATCCGTGCATGTGAAAGTGATGTGGTGCTTTCTTCCTTGTAGAAATCTGCCAGGATGTTTGCTGCCATCTTTCCTGTGTGGTATTTTTCATTTTCCTTGATGACAGTCTTACAGTAGCTGGTTGTTGTTTCTTCATTTAGTACTCTTGTCAGATTCCATAGCTTGCTTGAGTCCTTTTCCATGTTGAGACTGCTGGTCTTCTGGTGCCAGCTCCTTTGGATTTCAGCTTTCTTTTGTTCATTGAAGGCTTGTTTTATGCTGTTGTGCCTCTGTGTGTTCTCTAATGTGGGATTTTGCTCCATAGTTTCCCGTGCTTTATTTAATTCACTATGGAGTTTTCCCAGGTTGTCACTCCAGTATGGTTTGTAGTCTCGTCGTTTACCTCGTGGAATTGACTTCTTTGCTGCTTGGATGATTGCCTCACTGATGATGGAGATGTTTTTATTGATGTTATTTGAGTGGGCAATGTTCTGACAGAAATTGTCGGCTTGTTCTTTAAAAAATCCCCAGTTTGCTTTTTTGAAATTCCAGCTAGGAGACATATTGATTTCTCCTGCACTTCTTATCTCAGATATCTGTAATGTGACTGGTACATGGTCACTTCCCCCAAGTTGAGTATTTACTGTTCTGGTGGTGAGTCGATGTATGTCATCTGTAGCCATAGCAAGATCTGGTGTGCTCGTTGTTTTCCATACTCTGGAATAGAAGGTGGGCTTATCCTCTGGTTGGTTTATTAGAATTAGTTTATTCTCTACCATCCAATCTTCCACCTCTTCTCCTCTTGGATCTGTTGCGTTATAGCCCCAGCTGGGTGAGTGGCTATTGAAGTCACCCATAATGAGGTGTCTCGATGCTGCAAGCTTCACTTTGTGTAGCTCCAGAGTTGTGGTTGGAGGGCTGTAGCAGTTTGTGATCATTAAGTCTCCACTGGGCAGCAGTAGTTGGACTGTTATGTATTCAAGTTCATCCTCACCAGATCTGTGTGTCTCTACTGCTGGGATTGAGGTTTTAATCAGTGTGAGGATTCCTCCCTTAGTTCTTTTTGCCCTATCTTGGCGGAAGGATTGGTATCCACGTACAAAGAATCGTTGGGTATCTTTTAGGTGAGTTTCTTGGATGCAGATTATATCAATGTTATTTTCCCTGAGGAATTCTTGTAACTCCGGTTTCTTGTTCCTCACTCCTTCTGCATTCCATTGAGCCACTGTAAGATAGTGGGTTGGTTGGTCAGTTGCTCTACTTTGCCTTCCCCCGACCATTTGGTTGGCAAAGGCACCGGTTGCTTGGGTGGGCCCTTTCGAGGCTAGGGGGCCCGGCTCCGCTCCTCCCCGGTTGTAGCTGATAGGAGCGACGCCATGACGTAAGTCGAGATTGTCGCATGACTCCATACCGCAAAAGCGTGTGTGTCCTAATTTTTCCCGGTGTCTGCGCCGTAGCTAACACACTCCGTCTTCGGCAGGCCGGGTTGTGTTTGTTGTTCAGGGTTGTCTCCCATAGCCTTTCCATCTCCCGGTGGTAGCTGCAAGGCAGCAGATTGGTTTGTTTACCGAGGTTTACCTTCCCCGTGGCTAGAGCTTATAGCGGCTCTTACTCGCTTGATGCACCCGTCGTAGGACATATGGGGGATTTCAGTGGGGGTATCAGTGCCACCTGTTACCCCTCCCCGTCCTGCTGGGAGGACATCGCCGTTTGGTCCGCGACTGCTTATTCGTCCAGCTATGCTGACTTTATTCGCAGCTGACACACCATATCTGGAGGTCGTTCAGCTTTTGTTTCTTTGAATTAGGCCCAGCCATCATTCAGTGGGGGAGCCGCGGTAGCATAGTGGTTAGTGCACTGGCTTCCTAGCGCAGTGGTCTATGGTTCGATCCCCAGATGAGGTGGGAATTTTTTAGGCCACAAACGGCTCCTGAGTCGACCCAGCCCCAAATGGGTACCAGAGCAACTCTGGGAAGGTTAAGGCGGCCGGCGTGATGCCGACCACATCACCCCTAGTGTGCCGACGGTCAAGATAATATGGGCCTAACACCATATTCCCAATATGCCTCAATGGGCGTGTAACGGGTTCCTTTTTTTTTTTATCATTCAGTGGATGAAATATTTCAACTAATAATCTTTGTAGACGAAGAGAATTCTTAAAAAAACACAGCGAAGCAAAGCAAACAGTTAACAGCAAAACATAATTACAAACAGACTAACGAATCTAGGAAAAAACAAAACGTGCTACCAAAATTTACAAAATTATTATTAAAAAGTTGCTAGAAGAGTGATAATAGATCGCCACTTTATTGAAAAATAAAGCAGCGAAGTTTACGCAAACAAACTTTTTTTCTAGTTATGTAAGGCCGACACAGAATATTATGACATTAATTTATTGGAAATATTTAAATGGTCAAAATATAACTGGAAAGATTAAAAGAACGACAAAAATAAAATACAACGAAGCAAAGCAAACAGCTAACAGCAAAAAAATAAAAAAATTAACCAAATTGTGAACAGAATATCAAATCTAGGAAGAAAAAACGTACTATCACAACTTTACAAAATTATTATTTAAAAGTTTGTAGCCTAGACCAGTGATAATAGATCGCCACTTTATTAAAAAATAAAGCAGTGAATCTCGACCGCTGAAATAAAGTAGGCCTACTCAACGCAAATGCTTTCTGTGCTTCTCTATGGTGCGGAATGCTGGAGAGTCACAGAGAAGGAAATGTCAAAATTGTCCTCTTTTCACACAACATCCCTAAGAAAAATTCACCGAATCTTTTGGCCGAATACCATCACCAACCAAGATCTGCTTACTCGTAGCAAGCAAGAGGACATGCATACCATCATAGCTGGCAGACGCTGGAGCTGGGTTGGTCATGTCCTCAGAAGAGACCCCGATGCCATCACAAGAACAGCTATGCTTTGGACCCCTGGAGGAAAGCGAAAGAGAGGCCGACCAAAAACAACTTGGCGGAGGACTGTGGAGGCTGAGATGCAAAGAATGAACCAGAGTTGGGGCACTGTACGAAGGATGGCCACCGACCGTGCAAAGTGGAATCAATTTGTTGTTGCCCTACAAGACGCCACTAGGCGTGATGGTCACTGACTGCTTTGACGGTCGGTGGTTAAGGCTCGAAGAAGAAGAAGACTCAACGCAAAATAACTTTTTTCTAGTTATGTAGGGCCTACACAGAATATTATGACAATTTATCGGAAATATATTGAAGGGCAAGATATAACTGGAAAGATTAAGACGCCATTAAATTGCAACAAAGCAAAACAACAGCAATATTTAAACAAGTTATAAGTACAGGGTGTTTATAAAGTCGCTGAGCAGTGAATACAAAAGACATGTTCCACCAAAAATACCCTGTTTTCAATGGCTAACACCATTTCCTTTCAGCGATGAAACCGTGAATATAACAATGGCTTGTTGTGCACACGGGATTGTGGAACACAGAATGTCATGACGTAAATTTGCATCATTCGCGACGTAATCTCTAAAATATTTTTACATTCACTGCACAGCGACTTTATAAACACCCTGTACTTAGCTTTTTTTAACAAAATAGCGTCGACGTGTGGTGGCAAGCAAGCGTGGTCGTTGATAACAGGTAACTTTAAAAATACGTTATGTCACGCTGAAAACCGAAAGTGTTTGAGGCCGAATTCAAAGTATTTGAATTTGTTGGGTATAAAAGGATTGAGAATGGTTGCTGGGAGGGACCTCAGTTTAAAAACAGACGCCGAGATTCCCGGAATTAAAAATTACAAAAATTGGTTTTAAAACAAAACCTGGGCTAGAAAACATTTTGTGATTTAAAATTTTTTTAAAACTTGGGTTGGAAAATATTTTTATAATTTTTTGTTTATAAAAAATTAAAAATTAAAATTTTTTTTTCGATTTTTTTTTTGGGTGTGGAGGGGGAGAAAAATCCGTACAACGAGTCTGTACGGCCGTACACTGCTAAAAGTATCAACACTACATACATCGTACTAAAAATTCGTACAGGTTGACAGGTATGCCCCCAAGACATTACTGTTTGAGAAAAAACAGAAAAACACAGAAGCCTACATTCCACCAGTATTGCAGTGCTCCAACTGCATGAAATGTGGCCATTGCCGAAACAGCTGCAAGGGCAAGACAGTATGCCAGTACTGTGCCAGTACGCACCCCTTTACACATTGCGAAAAGGCTAAGTCAGATACTGACTATAAAAAAGGCTAATGAGAACAGAACATGCATTAACTGTAAAGGGAACCCCAGCGCCAGGTTCCAGGGCTGCCCAGTGTATCAGCAGACCAAAAAAGCACTGAAGGAATCAATAACAACCAAAACCCCTTTCAAAACAGTCATTAAAGATATAAAGGAAAACAATACATATACGAGCATTAAAGTAATAACAGAAATCAAGAGTGCAAAAGAGGAAGTTAAAATGATTAAAACACAGTTGGCTAAAGAAAGTAAGAACCAGGAAGACAGTAACAAAACAGTACCAAAAAAACCAGTCGGATAGTTCAACTACATCCTTGGAAGGTACGAATGCACTGAAAAGTGTAGAGGCAATGATTCAAGAAATGAAAGCCATACTGCACCAAATTCCCCATGATGTAGTAAAATTGTCTGAACTGAAAGAGGAAAATGAAATAATACTAGTTAAATTGTCTGAACTTAAAGAGGAAAATCAAATAATACTAAAAAGAATAGTAAGGGAAAGGCAAGAGCTAAACACAGAAAAGAACAATTATAACAGCTGAAAATAGGAAAGCGAACCAAAAATACAACAGGAAAACAAGAACAACCAAAAAGAATCTATCAAAGAACAAGTTAAGGTACTTTTACCATACTTGGTGAAAAAAGTTTGGGACTCAATGACAAGCCTGAATGAGGAATTTCTTGAGAACATGGTAGATAATGGGCCTAAGAGTACAGGAAATACAGAATAAGAGCAAAATTGATTGCTTAATACAAAATAAAAGGGATACTAGTTAATATTAGAAATGGACAAGACAGGATATAGAATTATACAGTGGAAAAAGAATTTTGCACCCCTACTTGCAGAGACAGGAGGAACTAATACTATATATGCTCGTCAAGAGACACTTGTAAACCCAAATAGTAGATATAGTTGTAAGGGCTTTAAGATACTTAGGCACGATAGGAAAGAAGGTAGAGGAGGGGGTGTCGCAGTCTTAGTTAACGAAACATTTAAAATTATAGACTGGGAAGTATTTGATACAACCAACATAGAAGGTATCCATGTCACTATAGCAGATGAACCAAACAATCTAACAATCTTAAATGTATACGCTAAAAATGGTACAATTAAAGATGAAGAAATATTCGCCATAAGCACCAGACTAGGCTCCCAAACAGTCATAGTAGACGATTTTAATTCCCATCATTATGCTTGAGGTCGACAACATGAAGACAATGCAGGAAAACGCCTACTTGACTTTATAGAAAACAATGACCTGCTAATACTAAATGATGGAACTGCAACTAGGATTAGTCCACAAGCTAACAGGGCAGACTCAGCAATAGACAAAAGTATAGCAACTAACAACCTAGCGAATGTAAATTGGGAAGTGTTACAAGACACAAACTCAGATCATCTGCCCATTGTAATAACCATGCATGAAAACGTCATTCCAAACCCAGGACCAGAGAAACCGACTTTCAACTATAAAAAAGCAAACTGGGAAGCTTTCCAATCAGAGTTGGAGGTGATGAATATAAAGACATGGAATCAGATGACACTAACGTGTGGGCAGAAATACTGTCCACTGAAATTCTTAAAATAGCAATAACATATATACCAAATAAAAATATGCCAAAGCACCTAAAACCAATAAATAACATTAATAAGGAAAGGAAGACTCACTATAACAAAGAACCAGTTGCTTGGTGGAATAAAACATGTTCAGAAATTCATGAGAGAAGAAAAAAAAGCCTTACAAAAATATAGAAATAACAGAGGAAAACTTTGATGAATATAAACATATTAGGAATGAATCTAACAGAATAATATTCAAAGCCGAAGAAACCAAATGGAAAGAGTTTTGTCAGTCACTTAGTCCTAGCACACAAATTAAAGAAGTATGGAAAAAACTTAAGACAACCAAAGGGAACAATAAGAAAACAATAATGCCAACAATCAAACTACGAAAGAGAGCAGAAACAGATGAAGAAAAAGCTAATGCCCCATGCTGAATATTTCTATAAAGTCAGTGCAAAAAGTAATCTTGGACAGGAAAAAAATGAGAGAAGACAAAGACTTAGGATACAGTTTTTAAAAGAACTACCAGACCAGATAGATGAAACAAACTATTTAGATGCTGATATAACAGAGGAAGAAGTAGCTAGTGCAATAAAAGAGAAATCTAATACTGCCTCAGGGCATGATATACTTAGTTATGAAATCCTTAAGAAAGTACCCCAAAAAACTATAAACGTAATAACTTTCCCTTATAACAAAGTCTGGAGCATAGGAAAGATACCAAAAGAATGGAAAGTAGCTATGATAGTACCCATCCTAAAATCCAACAAGGAAGCCCATGATGTAAGGTCATTTAGGCATATCTCCTTAACATCACAACTAGGCAAAATACTGGAAACTGTTGTTAACAAAAGAGTTAAATTCTACCTGGAAAAAAATCAGTTATATAGCCCAACCCAGTCCGGGTTTAGAGCAGACAGAAGTACAGTAGACCAGCTTGTAAGATTAGAACACGATGTAAAGCTAGGGTTCAAGAGGAAAGAGAAAACAGTGGCAGTCTTTTTGGATGTCGCTAGAGCATATGATGAATGCTGGAGAGATGGAACTCTTTACAAAAGGAAAAAGATTGGCATTACTGGTAAAACCTATAAGTATCTAGAAAACCTTTTACAGGACAGGTATTCTGCTGAACAGGTGAACAATGATGTCAGAAATATATGAACAACAGAATGGGATTCCTCAGGGATCAGTGATTTTACCTTCAATTTTCACTATAGCTGTAAATGATTTAGCAGATGAATTTAACGACATTAAGAATGCGTTATCACAATTTGCAGATGACTGTGCCATTTGGCGATCTGGAAAAACTTGGACCATTTTTACCAAAAACTTCAAAAACAAATAGACAAAGTTTCAGAGTGGATGGAAAGTTGGGGCTTCCAAATTAATGTAAACAAAACAGTAGGTATGATATTCAGCAAAGGAAATTTTAAAAAAAATTAACACAATCCATTAAAGGACAGAAAATATGTAAATTAATATGAAACAAACATAGTCCAAATTTAAGCAAGGGCAGTAATCGTTATGAGTCTCGGATGTACCATAGATTATAGTGGTTGTTCCACTTGAACAGCTGTTAATTTATTTAAAAAATATATGAGTGTATCGCATTCGAATTTTCGAGATTCAGAATGCTTGTCACGGTGGCAGAGTTCCACGTGAGATTAATGTGCTAAGCTATTTTTGAGCTGTGAGCGAAAGTTCTCGGGAAGCCCCACGGATGTGATTGGCTGGGGTGTTCGGGGGAAGAATGGTTTTGGTGTCAGAGTGTGTACCGGGCGAATGCACTGAGGAGATGTAAAGTGTTTTTCAATGTGTACCAGTGTACATGCATTTATGCTGAGATATATTATGTGTGATTATCCCAGTTGAACTGTATATTAATTAAGGATGTGTTTCTTAGGCCTTGGAGTATACAGGCCAGTGGTTAAAGATTATGTACATTTTTGAAGAGTTGGTGTCCTGGGCGTGACTGGAGAAATCAGCCCAGTGGTTTCGAGGGAAGCCTGTACACTGCTTGATATGTCGACTTATATTATGAGGCCTATTATTTATCAGCAGTCTTCTAGATGGATTAAACTGCGTTGAGACGTCATATATTGGTGAGGCCTATTATTTATCAGCAGTCTTCTAGATGGATTAAACTGCGCTGAGACGTCATATATAATGGAGGCCTATTATTTACTAGAACTGCGATGGCAGCAGTCTTCTAGATGGATTAAACTGCGCTGAGACGTCATATATAATGGAGGCCTATTATTTACTAGAACTGCGACGGCAGCAGTCTTCTAGATGGATTAAACTGCGTTGAGACGTCATATATATTTGGGGGCCTATTATTTACTAGAACTGCGATGGCCGCAGTCTTCTAGATGGATTAAACTGCGCTGAGACGTCATATATAATGGAGGCCTATTATTTACTAGAACTGCGATGGCAGCAGTCTTCTAGATGGATTAAACTGCGCTGAGACGTCATATATAATGGAGGCCTATTATTTACTAGAACTGCGATGGCAGCAGTCTTCTAGATGGATTAAACTGCGCTGAGACGTCATATATAATGGAGGCCTATTATTTACTAGAACTGCGATGGCAGCAGTCGTCCGGATGGATTATTATGATTATACGATGTGGATCCTTGTTTCCATATGCTATTATAACCTGTGTAACATGCTGTGTTTCGTCTACCTTATCGTGACCGTGTTGTGGTGTAATTAAACTGTTCATTAACTGTAACAAGGCGTTCAACCCTCCATGACTCGTACGTGAGCTAGCGTGGTGTGAGTGACTGTTCCTTCACACCCTTCACATATCATACACGGTAACAGCACAGCAGTACACACATGGATATTTAGCCTATATACAGTATGCAACAGACTGGATGAATAATCTTACTGTATCAGTTTGGAAGGAATACGAGGAATAAAGCTTTCGTTATCAGTGGTGGTTTACAGTCAAGTTGGAGTCAATACAGAAGAGGTTACTGCTACTGCAAAGTGGATAAAGCGGTAACAGGTATGTTTTCAGGCACTCGTAAGAAATAAAGAAGTAGAACACCAGACAACAGAAAAACAACAGACATGAGTGGCTTACCCAGGATTCGAACCCTGGATCTTCCGTGCGACAACCCCGCCCAGCTATGCAAGCGAATCACACTATTAACAACTAGATTTCTGGGCATAGCTTTAGATAAACAACTAAATTGGAATAAACATATAGACAATCTAGTAGAAAGCTACCAACGGGCTGATCACCCGTTTGCCAGTCACTTCCATTACGGAAACAACAGCAAATGGATTGATTTGCCATTGCCCTAAAGACGCCAATAGGCGTGATGGGAAACAATGGCAAAGAAAACCTATCTGCTGTTGCCCTAAGACGCCACTAGGCGTAATGGCCACTGACTGCTTTGACGGTCGGTGGCTAAGGACGGAAGAAGAAGAAGAAGTAGAAAGCTGTAGGGGACCCCTAAATATACTAAGGATAGTAAAAGCTAATGGATGGGAGGAGGGCAGCAATAAAATAATGCTTATGTTCTACAAGTCTTTCATCAGGGGGAAACTAGATTATGCCAGCATAGTCTATGACCCAGCTGCAGCTTCTAACAAAGCAAAACTAGACAGAATTCAAAATGCATTACAGGTGCATTTATATCAACACCAGTAGAAGCACTAGAAGTAGCTCTTGGCATACCGCCAATTGGGCTAAGACGGAAAGAACTAAGATTAAATTATTGGAGTAAAGTAGCACAACAAGTGACCCACCCAGCACATAAAGCATTTGTCAAAAACCAACCAAGTGAATGGGACGTTCCCTTAAATAAAGAAAGATATCCAACAGGGTGGAGAACTATAGAAGATCTAACACAGTTCCAAGAACTGTCAAACACAATTAAAAATAGTAATAAATATAGAAGCACAATACCACCCTGGAAACTAAAAACACCAATCATAGACTACTCACTTACTGAAAAGATCAAACAAAACATTGAAGCTAAGGAAGCCAAAACGATAAGTCGAAAGTTCATAAATCAACTTACAAAACAAAGTCTGACCGTCTTGATGGATCCAAGGGTGATAGTGGGCAACTAGGTGCAGGAGTAGTAATACCACAGTGGGGATATAAGAAGAGCTATAGTGTAACCGAAGGGGCTTCGATTTTTACCGCAGAGATGGTAGCAATTCTAAAAAGTTTAGAAATAATCGAAGATAACCCACCAGAAGCTGTTACGATATTTACAGACTTACTATCATCACTACAAGCACTAGAACACCCAGGTAAATGTAGCCGGCCAGACATAAAGGAAGAAATTCTTGCAATTAATACATCACTTGGGAACAGAGGATTTAATGTGAGGCTAGTGTGGGTTCCAGCACACATAGGTATAGCTGGTAACGAATTGGCAGACCAGAACGCTAAGTATGGAAGCATAAGTAAAAACAATATAAGAACAGGACTGGGAAGGTCGGAGATCAAGGGCCAAGTGAAGCTAACTATAAACGAGGAATGGAAGACAACATGGAAGAACAGCAGAAAAGGCAGACACGCGTTCAAACTGCTGAAAGAACCAACAAGGACGTGCCAGGTCAGAGAAGAACTAAAGGTACCCTCGAACAAAAAGCTGTGGCGTCTCCGTCTTGTTGCAGCGTTCTTTATGATAGAGGAACCACACTGCCAAGAATGTCAGGAAGAAAATGACAGACCACTACCTGATCCACTATAGAAAATACGATCAACGGAGGCTAGAATTAAAAACATACTCTAGAAATCACAATATATGTCATCACATGTCATATGTGATAAGGTTTTAAGTATTTATGCCCCAGGGGAAGCCCAAACAATACTTAAACGATATATATATATAGAAAACAAAGGAAAATATATAAGGTTAATAACAGTGACAATATTGGTAATAATAAAAAAAGTAATACTTCAGAAAAGACATTCAACCAAATAGAAATTAAGCAACAAAAACTAACAAATCATTAATAATATAAAAAAAACAACAGCAAAAAACAGAAAAATTAACAAACTTATTAACTACTTATAGGACAAGGAAGGAAAACGAGGTTTAAAAACAAAATTAAAAACAACAACAACAACTCAAAAAGAACAAATACTAATACAAATTAAAACCAAGTGCAAAGGACAATAGATATCTATATACAATACAAAACTGAAAATAAAATGACAAATACTAATATAAATTAAAACCAGCAACTGCAAAAGACAATAGTTATTTAAATTTAATACAAAATTAGTAAATAAAATGACATTACCCAGATTATAACCAATTTTCAGGCTGAACTGGGTAGACCAAGATGGAACGAGAATAGGCAATAATAGTCAGCTGTTAAGTGCCCGCTCTCCACCCATCACCTTTTCAAAACAACAACAACTTCCTCATTGGAGATATCTCTTGTCTTGATGCTACAAAAATAAAAATAAAAAAAACAGAATTTGGGAAGCATGTATCGTTATAAACTTCCTTCCTCATTGGAGGAGTTATCTCTTTTCTTGATGCTACAAAAACAGAACGAAGGAAGAATTTATCGTTATAAACTTCCTTCCTCCTTAGAGGAGTTATCTCTTTTCTTGATGCTACAGAGAAGGCATTTATCGTTATAACCTTTCTATTCAGAGGAGTTAGCTCTTACCTGTTGTTATGTACAGCAGATTCATCCTCACGGGACCAGGAGTTATCTGCAAACTTGTTCTTGTCATTGTGTTGTTCAGGTGGTCCTGAGTTCGAGTCTTGGTAAGCTTATCACTACTGTTATTTTTCTGTTGTCTAGTTTTCGAATTCCTTACTTGTATTTCTCACAAGTGCTTGAACCATACATATATTTATGTGTAATATTTATTTACTGTTTCCAGGCCTTGGGTTTCCCTCTTTATTTATTTTAAAATGTTGTACAGTGTGATTGAAGAGTCTCTTTCTATTTTTAAATTGTTATTTTTTCATTACTATCAATTTTATTTGGTTCTTTTTTCACTTTCTCTTTTCCGCTCTGTATCCAACTATATTGAACTATATCCATTATATTGAACTTATTTGTCAAATGACAGTTCTTGCTTATATCTCAGACCTAAGTGTCTTTTATATTTGGACATGCGCCCTAATATAACCTACTAGGTTGAACGGGACGCGCCTCGCCAAAACGAGGCAATACTTTACTTTAAAAAAAAAAATTCTTGCTCTTGTTTTCTTCTTCTGCTTCTTTGTTGTACGCTGACAGACGTTTACCTGAATATGTTCAAAGAAAGCAGTAGTCAGCTTGAGGATCTGTGTTTCTCCATGGAATTTTTCCAGGAATGTCGTCACGACCATATGCGCTTTGTTGCTCATATGTTGGGCGTCTTTGAAGCAGATGGTCCGTCTAAAGATTACCACCTGTTCTCTTCTGTTGAGCTGGTAATATGTATCATTTTATACATGGCCTGGATGCTCTGCACCCTATTTCTTCTTGTATCTGATTCTGATAAAACTCTTTGCCTCTTCGAAAATTATTCTTGTTTCAGGCTGAGATAGCTCTCCACCTTCTTTTGCCAGTCTGTCAGCCTCTTCATTGCCGAGGATGTTACAATGAGATGGGATCCATTGGATCACAACACTATTGAGACGCTGACATAGTTTGTGGAACACTACTCTTAGGTCATCCAGGTCTGCATTATTTTGGCTCTTCATCGTTGCAAACAGTATTGTGGAGCCGGCAAACAAATGTCGGACTCCTGAAGTCTGACTCTGACTCCAGTTTTTTTAACTAGTAATATGGCTTGAAATTATGCACTTAAATGTAGGTATATATATATATATATATATATATATATATATATATATATATATATATATATATATATATATATATACATATGTATATATATATATATATATATATATATATATATATATATATATATATATATATATATATATATATATATATATATATATATATATATATATGGTACGTTTGTGGATAAATGAATAAGTGGTTTTCGTAGACTACATTTTAAACTATTCATAGTGGTCTTAGGAGTTCATCTTTAAAATATTATTTCAAATTTTTTTAAGCACCCCCTTATTAAGTCTTGCATGGATCAAACGTGGATCTGCCTTGACTTAAGTCTTGCTTGGATCAAACGTGGATCTACCTTGACTTAAGTCTCGTAACAGTCGGAGTCGGGACATTTTTTTTACCGACTCCTTCTTCTTCTTTGATCCATAACCACCAACCGTCAAAGCAGTCAGCGGCCATCAAGCCTGGTGGCGTCTTGTAGGGCAGCAACAGATTGATTCCACTTTGCTCGGTCGGCAGCCATCCTTCGTACAGTGCCCCAACTCTGGTTCATTCTTTGCATCTCAGCTTCCACAGTTCTCCGCCAAGTTGTCTTTGGTCGGCCTCTCTTTCGCTTTCCCTCGGGGGTCCATAGCATAGCTGTTCTTGTGATGGTATCAGGGTCCCTTCTGAAGACGTGGCCAACCCAACTCCAGCGTCTGCCAGCTATGATGGTGTGCATGTCTTCTTGGCTACTCCGAATAAGTAGTTCTTGGTTGCTGATGGTGTTTGGCCAAAAGATTCGGAGAATTTTTCTTAGGTAGATTGTGTGGAAGGAGGACAGCTTCGACATTTCCTTCTCTGTTACTCTCCAACATTCCGCACCATAGAGAAGCACAGAAAGTACACAGCTCTCATACAGTCTTAATTTGGTGTTTGTGCTGTACTGGGAAGACTTCCAAATGTTGTTGATAACAGCAAAGGCTGTTTTCGCTTTATTCATTCTGTTGTTAATGTCCTTGCTTGTTCCGCCATCAGGTGTTACTATGCATCTTACGTAAGTAAATGTGTCTGTCTGTTCTAACTTTTGGTTCCTTACTGTTATTGGCTCAGGATTGCCCACATTTAGTGTCAAGACCTCTGTCTTCTTCAAATTGATGTTCATGCCAACCTGCTGGCCATACTTATTCGGTCTATCGGTTTTGTCTTGAATGTGTTGATGTAAATGCGCGAGTAGTGTAATGTCATCTGCTTATTCCAGGTCTTCCAGTGTAGAAAACGTTGTCCATCTAATTCCTCTTGGACTGCCCTCTGTTGTCTGGCGCATCACCCAATCTATGACTGTCAAAAATAATGTTGTTGATAAGGGGCATCCCATGTCGTACTCCTGTTTTCCCTTCGAAAGTTACATTACTCGATCCAACATTGCACGTAAAGTTAGAATAGAGGCTTTTTATGATGGAAACAATGCGGCTGGGAATTCCATAGGCCCTCAGAATTTTCCATAGGCTGTCCCTGTGTATGCTATCGAAAGCCTTTTCAAAATCAACAAAGTTAATGTACAGCTGTCTCTGCCATTCTGAGCACTGCTCTATAATGTTCCTGAGGGTAAATATATGATCTGCACATCTTCTGTTCTTTCTGAAGCCCGCTTGTTCTTTCATCAGTTTATGGTCATCTGCTTTTGAAATTCTCTGGATGATTATCCTGCCTAGTATTTTGCTGGGAACTGAGAGGAGGGTAATTCCTCTCCAGTTGTTGCAGTCTGCAAGGTCGCCCTTCAAACGTGGATCCGCCTTGACTTAAGTCTTGCTTGGATCAAACGTGGATCTGCCTTGACTTAAGTCTCGCAAGAGTCGGGACATTTTTTTACCGACTCCTACTACACTAAAAATGATCGACTCCACAGCCATGGTTGCAACTACTGACAGTGCATCTGTGAAGAAAACAACATGTCTCTCTGTGCTTTCCTCTGTCACTAGAACATCTGCTGCAGTTTTCAAGGTCTCTGCTGCTGCTCTGAAGTTACTTGAGAATTGTCCTGTTGCCAATGACAGCATTTTATGGTACACCAGTGCTTAAGCTCAGAAAAGAACCCCCACCTCCATCTTCTTTTGACATTTGTTTCATGTATACCCAATAGCGACAAAGGAGGACATACAAATTTAACAATAAACATTAACTTTTAACTAACCCTATAGATCCACTGCTGTCTTCTCATCCCTTATATGATGCTAGCAACAATGTATTCATGTGTCCAAGCAGTGATGTTGTCTGTGGCAATATATTTTAATTGATGTGGTTGGCAGGTTCATTCACAACCTCATTGTAGTCGCCTCATTAAAGTTGCCAGAGGTTGCAGTAGTCACATTCTAACCTTAGAATCTAAAGTCGTAAGAAGCGACTAGGGAGACTTGGACCAGAAGAACATAAATCTTAGACGAGCTAGTTATCTTAGAGATAGCGTCAGTCTTGCAGACGAGCGTTTTCTTGCTGCGCGTATGTCGCGCGTGGAAAATGAAACAGTAGGGATTTAAAGAAAGCAGACAGACGAGCGAGGTTTTTCCCGCTGCGTAGAAAAAAACGCAACTGGTTCCATTTTCTTCCCGTATCGTCGGCGTTTTTGGCTAACCTTGAACTTTATCACGTGACCAAGTATGTTAGCGACGAACTTGCGTTGTACACTGTCGTGGCATTTCTATTCTGAATTTGGATTTATCAAGAACATTTGCGTGAAAATGAGTTATTTTGAATCTGTTACTTACTTTAGGCGGATCGTGATTACCCAGTAACATTAGTGGTGCTCGAGTTTTTAACATTTAATTGTGTGATGGGGTTCCGTTTGGTTCCATTCGTCTTCTCCTTCTTTTTCTTCTTCTTCTGCTCCTCACCTCTTCTTCGTTGGTCTTCTTCTTCTTGTGCATCATCTTCTTCTTCTCCTTCTTCGTCTCCTTCTTCTTCATCTTCTTCTTCTCCTTCCTCTTCTTTTCCTCCTTCTTTATCTACTTCTTCTCCTTCTTCTTCATCATCTTCTTCTCCTTCATCTTCTTCTCCTCTTTCTCGTATTTGTCCTTCTACTTCTTTTATACTTCTCTCTCTCCTTATTCTAACTTATTCTCCATTCATCTTTTTTGTTCTTTTTCATTTTCATCTCCTACTTCTTCTGCTTCTCCTCATCATTCTTCTATATTTTCTTCTTCTTATATTTTTTTTTCTTTTTCTTCCTCTCTCTGATATTTCTCCTCCTTCTTATTCAGTTTTCTTTTTTCTCCCTAACCTTCTTCTCTTTATCCTCTACCTTCTTTTCATGCAAACGCTGGAGCTGGATTGGCCATGTCCTCAGAAGAGACCTCGATGCCATCACAAGAGCAGCTATGCTTTGGACCCCTGAAGGAAAACGAAAGAGAGGCCGACCAAAAACAACCTGGCGGAGGACTGTGGAGGCTGAGATGCAAAGAATGAACCAGAGTTGGGGCACTGTACGAAGGATGGCCGCCGACCGAGTAAAGTGGAATTAATTTGTTGTTGCACTACAAGACGCCACTAGGTGTGAAGGCCACTGACTGCTTTGACGGTCGGCGGCTAAGGATCAAAGAAGAAGAAGTCATGTTAAGTAAATGTATTTTACCTAAAACAACGCTCAAGATTTATTATATATATATATATATATATATATATATATATATATATATATATATATATATATATATATATATATATATATATATATATATATATATATATATATATATATATATATATATCTAATCATGTGACATATTCTTTCCAGAACGTTGTCTCCATTACAGCTGCTCTGAACGCATCACGATTCTGGGCAAGTCGACCTGCATCAGCCAAAGACAACAGACTCTCTGTGATGTCCTGGGTCCACCGTCGATATATATATATATATATATATATATATATATATATATATATATATATATATATATATATATATATATATATATATATATATATATATATATATATATATATATATATATATATATATATGCACCAATACCTCGCTCTTTCGACAGGTTAGGGACCAGAGCTATGACGAAAGTCGAAAATCGACGAAAGTCGAAGCATAGCCTTTATTTAGCTTACAAATGCATTAGAGCCGCCAAAAAACGAAAATAACTAACTATATAACACTTGCGAATGCGTGCAACACCTAAATAAACATAAGAGTAAAGAAAATACAGTAATAAATAAAAAATACGCAAATAGCATCTTACCTTAAAATCATTCTTGAGCAAGTAGACGATGAATATATACAGTATGTACAGTTTTGAATGTTGGTAATTTAGGGGGATTCTAGACTTAGAAAACCAGATGGAGAAAATTGAGGTGGCTCATCTTCAGAACTGGAGGATTTCAATTTAATTCTTTTAGGAGAAGGGCACTTTGAAGGAGATCTAACTGGGGCTGATGTTGATGGCTCGGAATCTGAAGGGTTAGAGGGAGGGGTGACTGAAGTTGGTTGTGGCGGTTGCGTCTTGAAAAAGGAGAGCAAAGACGTTTGCCTCATTGATGTCTTCTTCCTTTCCCTAAGAAGTTCTCTGTAACAGGCTATTTGGTGTTCTTCTTCTTCTTCTTCTTCCGTCCTTAGCCACCGACCGTCAAAGCAGTCAGTGGCCATTACGCCTAGTGGCGTCTTAGGGCAACAGCAGATAGGTTTTCTTTGCCATTGTTTCCCATCACACCTATTGGCGTCTTTAGGGCAACGGCAAATCAATCCATTTGCTGTTGTTTTCGATTATTTAGCCCACTATTTCCTTTTGAACTTCTGTCGAAATTTATTCTACGTTGAAGATCTGCTGCTTTGTGTAGCCAACTTCTATAATTTTTTCAAGCTTCACTTGAAAAGCTCCTGCAGCTGCGGTATCTGCGCTAGCTGATTCTCCCTTCACTGCTATATTATGCAAATTTGACCTTTTCTTAAATTTCTCAAATCAGCCCCTGCTAGCTCCAAATGTCTCTTCAGCTGATGTCTCTCCTTGTTCAGCCTTCATTGCATTAAATAAAGTTTGTGCTTTAGCCTGGATAAGATCTTGGCTTAGAGGAATGTTGTGGCTGACTTGGTCTTCAATCCACACATTTAACACTTTCTCCATCTCACCAATTAAATTGTGCCGCTTTCTAATAAGTTTGCTATGCACTGGCGTAGCGTTTTTAATTTCCTCTAACACTTTAGCTCTGTTCTTTACAATTGTGCTAACTGTAGTGCTTGGTACACCTAGCCTGCGGCCTATTTCAGCATTTAAGATGCCTTGTTCATTAAGCTTGATTACTTAACGACGAAAGAGCAAAGAGAGCGACGAAATTTGGAAACGTGGTTAGAATTGAAAACCGACGAAAGAGCGAAGCGACGAAAGTCGAAGCGTCGAAAGTCGAGGTATTGGTGTGTATTATATATATATATATATATATAATAATAATAATAATAATAATAATAGTCCCTTCAGTCATAACTGACTATGGGAATGCGCCCCTGAGGTGACAGCCCTCAGCTGCTTATTTTCCTGGTGCTTCTTTCGACGTTTTCTCCTCACCTCTGCTTCTTATGTGAGCCTCTCTTCGCCCAATCTGAGGTGGCGCCGTAAATAGCATCGCCACTTAGTGCGATCGGCAGCTTCATCCTCCCATGTTGCTGGATCCATGTCCAGTGCCCTCATATCTCTCTTGCACACATCTTTGAACCTCAGCTGTGGTCGCCCAACTGTTTCCACGAGATGCCGAGGATGCGGCGTAGACACCGCAAATGGAAGGTATTGAGCCTTCTTTCTTGCTTAGCATAGGTCGTCCAGGTCTCGCTGCCATATAGGAGTGTGCTGGTGACGCAGGCATTATATACCGCAGCTTTGGTCTTCATTGTGAGTTTAGAGTTTCCCCAAACACGCGATGTGAGGCGGGCAAAGGTAGCTGCAGCTTTGCCAATGCGGCTGTCGATTTCTGTATCCAGTGAGAGTTTGTCATTGATGGTAGACCCTAGGTATGTGAAGTGGTGCACGACTGCCAATTCATAGTTATCTATAGTGATAACTGGTGCAGCACCCACATCCTGACTCAGCACATTCGTTTTCTTTAGACTTATTGTGAGGCCAAAGTCCTTGCATGCTTTAGTGAAGCGATTCATCAAGCTCTGAAGCTCCTGTTGGCTTTGAGTGACGACTGCAGCATCATCAGCGAACAACAAGTCTCTTATAGTGACCCTTCTGATTTTTGTTTTTTGCCTTCAGCCTTGAAAGATTAAACAGACGGCCATCTGACCTAGTGTGAAGGCATATTCCTTCAGTTGCATCTCTAAACGCATGTTTCAAGAGTAAGGCAAAGAAGATTCCGAAGAGGGTCGGAGCCAGAACACAGCCTTGTTTAACGCCACTTCGTATATCAAAGGGCTGTGACGTGCTTCCAGCATATTGGACTGTTCCCTTCATGCCGTCATGGAATGACTTTATCATTTCCAGCATTTTAGAAGGGCAGCCTATTTTCAGGAGGATTTTAAAGAGTCCATCCCTACTAACCAGGTCGAATGCTTTTGTGAGGTTTATAAAGGCGATATATAATGGTCTTTTCTGCTCTCTTGATTTTTCCTGAAGCTGGCGGAGAGAGAAGATCATGTCTGTTGTTGATCTGCCAGCTCGGAATCCACACTGTGACTCTGGATATATGCGCTCAGCTAACTTGTGTAGTCGCATTAAGATGACTTTGGCAAAAACCTTACCAACAATACTAAGAAGAGAGATGCCTCTGTAGTTATTGCAATCACTTCTGTCTCCTTTATTTTTATACAGTGTTACAATCTTGGCATCTCGCATGTCTTGAGGAATAGTTATCTCTTCCAGCACTGGCACAGCATCCTATGCAGGGGATGTAATAGCGTACTCTTACAGCATTTGATTAAATCAGGAGGAATCCCATCACTGCCTGGTGCTTTGCCAGAGGCCAAGCTATCAATGGCCTTGCTGAGTTCCTCTAATGTTGGTTCGGCATCCAGCTCCTCCATAGTTGGCAGACTGTTGACACCATCAAGGGCTGCAGGCGTAACGGTATTGTCTCTAGCGTAAAGCTCAGAGTAGTGCTCGACCCACCTCTCCATCTGCTTACCCTTATCGGTTAGCTTCTCTCCGCTGATGGTTTTTAGCGGTGCCGTTTTACTTTTATGGGGGCCAAGTGCTTTCTTTATACCGTCATACATTTGTCTAATGTTGCCTGTTTGCGCTGCGATCTGGATGCTCTCACTGAGCTGGAGCCAGTAGTCATTTGCACAGCGTCGAGCAGTTTGTTAAACTTTGCTTCTCGTAGCCCTCAGGATCTGTAGGGTTCTGGCACTCGGTGAACGTTTGTATTCATTCATAGCACTGCGCTTATCTTCAATGACAGGTGCCATCACATCTGATGAAGCATCAAACCAGTCATTTGACTTTGCTGTTTTCTTACCAAAGGTGGCAAGTGCAGTACTTTGAATGGTGTTCCGTAGATGCTCCCAGTTCTCTGTAATAGTATCACCATGCTGAGGGCTACTGAGCACTTTCTCGAAGGTCGCAGTGAATTGAGCGATCATGAAAGGGTCTGACATCTTGCTGGTATCAATGCGTGGTTTCCTTTCATGTCTGACACGATAGAGTTTTCTTGGTTGTGCTCTGATTTTACAGCAAACCAAGGAGTGATCTGTATCACAGTCTGCACTATGGTATGAGCGCGTGGAGAGCACAGACCTGAGGAGTGGCCTTCTGACGAGAATCAGGTCAAGTTGGTGCCAGTGCTTGGATCGTGGGTGTCTCCATGACACCTTATGCTGGGGTTTTGTCTGAAAGTAGGTGTTGGTCACGCAGAGGTCATGGTGGACGCACAACTCTAAGAGTCGTTGTCCATTTTCATTCATCTTGCCAATACCAAACCTGCCCAGACATGAAGGCCATGAAACATTATCGGCACCCACTCTAGCGTTAAAGTCACCAAGGAGAACAAGCTGTTCTTGCCTAGGTATGCTTTTGATAATTGCTGTTAGATTCTCGTAGAACTCATCTTTAGCTTCTGAGGCAGAGTACAGAGTAGGAGCATACACACTGACAAGGGTGATGGGACCTGTGCTAGTTTGCAGGCGGAGCGTTAACAGGCGTTCAGATCCATTCTCGCCTGGTTCAACCATTTTAGTTAGCGATTTTTTGACCGCAAAAACCTACTCCGTGTTCTCTAGCTTTATTAAGATCTTTCCCTTGCGAATAAAATGTGTAGTCCTTCTCGCTCACCATTCCAGAGCCCGCCAGGCGCGTTTCCTGAAGTGCAGCTATATCCACCTGAAGTCGTTTAAGCTCATCATTAATTATGGCTGTCTTCCTTACATCATTTACATCCTGTAGGTTTTCGGATAGTCCAGTCAACATAGTCCGGACGTTCCAGCATCCCAATCTGAGAGTTTGCTTATTTCTATTTTTTCGATAATTGCTTGGTGCAAAATTTTCTGTCCACAGCTCGGATGTGACCCTAATCCCCATGCACCCAATGGGGAAAGCAGACAGTGGCGGGACAACACCTTATTGACTGGGGGCTGCCCAGCTTGAAGCGGGCGGTAGCTGTCCAGTGAGATCCTAGAACCTCTCCCACTGTCGGAAGTAGCCCCTGGCGCCATGCCCTACGCCAATTGGGCAAAATGCTTATAACCGGTAACTGCTACTTCCCGTGTTTTGCCGACACCTATAGGGTGAAGCTGGAGTGTCCTCTCCAGGGCGCGAGCTTGGGCACAGTTATATGGAGATCAAGCTGTTGCATATATATATATATATATCAGTGGATGCACCCAGAATCGTCTTTTTTGTCGTTTTTTCCTACGTGCTCGTACTACAAGCAACGACAGACATGCTAATTCCACGAAATTCATATCTGAACTTCGGAAGTGCCAGCCTGGAAATCTATTTTTAGGCGCGAGGTCACGGCAAAAATACGCTCGTCTGCACTACCCTGCGATTCGGTCAAAAAACCGTGCGAGATACGCGCAGCAAGAAAACGCTCGTCTGCACCAGGCCTAATGTATTTTGCATGTTTACCACATGTGAACGGTGGTTAGGGTTTTAGAAAGGAAAGTGAGTGCAGAAAAATGGTTTGAGAAAGTTGAATGGAGTTGTTAAAAGACTATTCGTATTTGTTGAAGGGAAGTGATATGAGTAGAGGAGTGCTTTGGGGAAAGGGAGGTAAATCTGTGGATCCCTTTTGGGAGATGTAGTGGGTGTTTTAGGGTTAAGAATATCATGTGAGTTCTAAATTATGGTGGGACTAATTTGCATATAATGGTTTGGTAAAAAGAATTAAAGAAGATTGTATGGGGTTTGAGTGTACTCAGCAAAGGGAGATAACTCGTAATTACGTCCCTTGAAAGGTTTGGTGAGCGAGCAAAAGTAAACACGCACGAGAAAAGTTTTGGTAGGTAAACACATTTTAGGAGAGAACGAGAAAAATGTTAAATCGGGGGAATTTAGCAGTCTGATTTTAAAACGCGCTTAGCGTAGGAGAGCAAGTTGCTACAGAGTAATATTTTGTTCAGTGGCGAGCGAAGTTTTGATGGTTCATGACTCTGGCGAACAAGCCACTGGAAGTGGTTGGTTGCTGTGGTTTACAGACTGGTATCAAATTGTTTTGCTGAACCTACAAGAAGCTAAAAGGCCACTTTTAAAATAGTGATAGATGAAGGCAAGCAAGACAATGTCGCCATTTGCAAGATTTATGTTAACAAGTCATCAAGATTTTTATAAGACGAACATGTATGATGAATAAGATGAAGAGAAGATAGACAGTAGCTAAGGTCAGAGCGGGGAACAATGACTATTGATATAAATAAACAGCCCTGGTAGTTAGACCAGTTTTATACAGTAAAATACCTCAAATCTAGTTCCACCAGACTTATGTGCCTCATCATGTGTTACAAACAAAACCAGAGAACATAAATTCTTATACGAGCTAGTAAAGCTGCGTCACACTATAAGTAAAAGGAATAAATAGACAGAGAGGAGACTTATCTCAAAGGTTGCTAAATGAGCATTTGTTTTGTATATTGTGAAAGAAGACCCGCCTCGATGGAAGGTTGGGCATGAGTCAATTTTTCGACGGATTTTGTTTTGGATGACTAACTGTAAATAAACACCATTTTGTTATTCACTGCTGGTTGAGTGCAGTGTTTTACGATAGATGTTCTCCATCCATCATCTGTATTATCGTGTGATGTACTATCATCTAGAGTTATAGTACCATAACATCATCGACACCTAGCTGTCTACTGTTGGGTAGTGAGACGAGTCTACGCAATACAAACATCAACCACACCATCACGGCCACACACACACATAGGCTATTGCCAGTTAATACACGCGGTAATATGTCTCTGTGTTGTTAATCATGTGTTTGCACGGGTTTTCACTTTTATTGAACGCGAGATATTTAATACGTCATCGGTAGTTAATGACGTAATGCGTTCTGCACTAATTTATGCAAACGGTTAATATTCTTTGCCTTTCGTGATTTGTATTCTTCGAGGAAGGACGTATTTATGTAAGCTCCTTATATACTGTGGAAGTTGAGCGATTTGTGGCATATTTTATTATTCGAAGGCCGCCACTATTATGAAGATATTGGATAAGATGATCCAGAACCTAGTGAGAGGTTTGTGACAACCTAAGAAGTATATTATGATATAATTCCGCGTCTGCATTTGTCTGACCCACATTACTTGAGTGATTATCGTTCGTATACACCTCTAGTACAGCGGCCAGAAATGTTAATGAGACGTGACGATTGAAGGACAGGACGAAGTACTTATATACATGCCATGCCATTATTCAATGATGTCGTTATCCGCTGTTGTTAATAAACGTCAACCATATTATGTGGACCCATCCACCTCACGGCTTGGATTCGTCTGAACTGATGTAATGTATGTTCTTGCCCGTCTCCATTCGTGTTTGTCAGTACGATGCCTAATTTGTCACTGAGCTTTGGAACACTATCAACTACTCACTACAAGACCAATATCATCCGGAACAGCTCCACAAAATTCCACAGTAATGGACGCTTTCTGTTGAGCAAAGAGAGTCTTTAGCTCCCCTTTCGGACACTGTGACACCTTGTAAGTGATGCTATTTCAAGATAGAAAAAAAAAAAAAAAATAAAAAGGTAGGCCCATAGCAGATACTGCCGTAGGGGAGTGAAGTGTTAGAGACTTCACTATACTAGGTCCAGCATCGAGGGGTGGGGTGACCAGTTCCTACCTCGTCGCCTTTTCCTTTCCTAAATCAAGAAAAAAATTCGGGTACTTATTTACAGCTGGGTAGACTGGAGCGTAAAGATACGGTTTACAAAGCGATAAAAAGGAGGCTTTTTTTAAGTCACTGATAAACTAGTGGTTTTTTTATTTTTTTTATTTTTATTGTTTATGTTATATTTCCCTGTCTCTTATTCTGTCGTCGGCGTCTGTGGCCTATTGGATATGAACGCAGTTTCATAATCCAGATATACCAGGTTCGAAACCTGCTGCAGGCGGTTTGGTAGCAGATCGCTTTGTGTGGATTTTTAACAATGGTATAAGCGCCGTACCGTTCAGAAAGCAATGGCAAACTACTGAATGAAAAAATTGCCTAGAAAAATCACAAACAGCCAATAAAAGCTGGAGTTGATTGCCACGTCCTGTAAAGGATAAGCAACTAACTTTAACTTATTCTGTCTGTTCTCATCTCTTCAGCTTTCTATTTTTAAAATCTCTTTTGAAACAAAGACGATTGTTTGTTTTTCTGCAAATTCTCTTATCGTCTGCACAAAGTCTCCTGTGTCCTTTGTCTAATCTTTCCCCCAGTAATGGTATCTCTATTAGACTATATTGTTTTGACCTTGTCATACGACTATTTTAAGCAATTCTTCCTTTCATCATCATCAGCTGCCATCTCCACAACGAAGGTTGGCTGTATTGTAACTCCAACGTCTTCTGTCTCTTGTCTTGATGGTGCACTCTGATAGACTCTTTCCTGTCCATCTTTTGATGTTATCTTCCCACTTATAGCGCTGTCTTCCCCTTGCACGTTTGCCTTCAACTCTCCCTTCTGTTATGGTCTTCTGAAAGGTGTTATGCCTTTTTATGTGGCCAAAGTATTTTAGCTGCCGAACTTTGACCTCCCTCATTAGTTCTCTTTTCATACCTAGATTTTCTAGGACCTCCTTATTTGTTTTCATCTCTTTCCATGAGATACGCCCCATTCTTCTATATATCCACATTTCAAGAGCCTCAATTCTTTCTTCCAAATGCTTATTCATCGTCCATGTTTCTGCACCATACAGAAATGCAGAATATATATAACACTTTATGATTCTCAGTTTTAATTTGTGAGATAACTGTTTGGATGTCAGTATATGTTTCATGTTGTTGAATGTAGCTTTGGCCATTCCTATTCTCTTCTTGATTTCTGTTTCACATCTGCCATCTTCTGTTATTATATGACCAAGATATACGTAGCTCTTGACTTGTTCCAGGATTTTCCCATTTACGCTTATCTTTAATGTGGGTTTATCGTCTGTTTTGCTAATTATCATAGTTTTTGTTTTCTCAATATTAATGTCGAGTCCATATTCATGACTTATACTGTTCACTTGCTTCACTAGTTCTTGTAACTCCTGTTCGCTTTCAGCTAACAACACGGTATCATCTGCATATCTTAGGTTGTTTATTGACCTTCCACTGATGTTCAGTCCTGCTATTTCCTGTATCTGTTTGCAAATTTTTTCGGTGTATAAATTAAATAGGCAGGGGGACAGCACACAACCTTGTCTGACACCTCTTTTTATGTCTATGTATGGTGAATAATTCCTTCCCGATCTTACTGTGGCAGTTTGCTCCCAATAAAGGTTACTGAGTATTCTTATATCCTTTCCATCAATACCTATGTCTTCGAGGCATTCAATTATTTTCTCATGATGGACTCTGCCTAAAGCCTTCTTATAGTCAATGAAGCACATATACATACTTTTTTGGACCTCTGTATATTTTTCTGCTAATATTCTTAGGCAAAATATTTGGTTTTTTGGGCAATGTTATGAAAATTGATGTCTTCATGTCGTGTGGTATATATCCTGTATTGTATATATCGTTGCATATTTCTGTGATTGTATCTATTCCAAAGCTCTCCAGAGCTTCTATCATTTCAATTTTTATGTTATCCATGCCTGCTGATTTTCCTTTTTGTATCATATGAATGGCATTCTCTACTTCTGATCTGAGAATGTTTGGGCCTTCATTAGAATCTGGTGATGGTTTTTTACCTCTGTTGTCCTCGAATAGTTCTTTTACGTATTCTGCCCATCTGTTTGATATGTCTTTCTCATCAAGTAATATTACACCATCTTTGTTCTTGATACAGCTTCCTCCTTGTGCAAACCGCGACCGATTTGATAATTTCTTTATTTCTTCATGCATATCTCTTGTCATGTGCTTTGCTTCCAAGTCTTCTATTTCCTTGCATTTTGTTTCTATCCACCGTTCTTTTGCTTCTCTACACATAGTACGTATGTCATTGTTGTTGAGGATTGCTTCATGTATGCAGCATGGCGCATTCCTCAAATGTTTATATCTCCGCGACCGATGTCGATGATTGTTGCATGTGTGCAAGCATTTGAGTTTGGCCAACTCGGATTGCTGCACCATGGAACATCGCAATTGAATATGGTAACGATAGGTATGCATATCACTATGCATGACGCGTATGTCTTTGTAAGGTCACTCGACGTGTGGGCTTCGGCCCCAACGGCAGCGTATGGCATGTGTGGCCATTGCCACTTATATTGTGTGGTATAACCACTGGAAAGTGTGTGGCGTAGTCCACTTTTTAATTGTGTGGCTGGGAAGCCATTTGAGCAGTGTATTTCTTGAACCAAACGTAAGTCGTAGTAGGAATAACGCAGTTTGCATAATTATGGCAGATTAGCCTGGCGTGGTATGCCAAAGGAACATTATGTTACTAGCAATAGCGTAAGACTAGTATAGATGGATATTGTACAGCTAGCGGCAAGCGTAAGCCTAGTGTAACGGATATTAAACGACTAGCAGTAGACGTAAGCCTAGCATAATAAGTGTATTGCTGACTAGCAGGATAGTTAAGTCTAGTTAGCCTCTGAATTTATGCCAAAGGACATTGGCCGTTAAAAGGAACTGACCTCTAACCAGGACTCTAGATAGAGATTGTGAACATGTGCTTATGAAATAATGAGAACTCTTACAGATCGTACATGAATGTGATGTGATTTTTGTTCCCATGTAGTTGGTGTCTGCTCATGGTATGAAATAACTAATTAAATATTTTGAGTCGTCAAAATCACAGTGTTATCAACTATCGTATTCGGAGTTGAGTTAAATGCTATTCATCCTCAACTGATCATGACCAGTGATGATTAATGTCTTAACACGCTGCATCTCACACTGCCAATATAATTAATAAGACAAGAGACTAATACAGGTCAGTCAAGGGTCGAATTTAATATGAAACACATTCAGCACATAATGAATCACAAGGGTTAAAGCAGACATTATCGATACCAACGAACAGTATTACGGAATCCTACAAAAGTGATAAGAACCCGAGGGACTTTGACTCTATAAACTGAATACGAATATAATAACTTGGTCATCCTCAAATACTAGAAGTCATCGAAGCACCCAGAACATACTGGGATCCCGAGAAGCCCGTAACATTCTGGTGTCAGAAGGTGTCTGGATTTCGTGAATACTGGATTCCCCCCTTCAAGTATCGAATAAAGTCAAACTGATGATGAACGTTATGAAGGCAAAATCATTCTTTCAAGCCTAACCGGCAACTGAAATGCGCAGGACAGAAAGTGACGTCACTACATCGATGCCGTCAACGCTAGCAGACAACATTGCTTGAGAATCTGAAATTTTTCTTCCATCAAAGAGACTGATTCACGCAGATAGAACGGTAATCTTCCACTCAAGAACCTGAACCAGTGAAGAATGTATCTCTTGATCAAATTCATCTGAAGCTGCGACGCAGATCGTTTGAAGAAACTACGTTCGAAGACCGAAGCAAGACTTTCAAACGGTTCCCTACTGCGAAGGTCAAGGTCTACCATCAATGGACCACAGCTGTTGAAGACACTTGCTTTAGAATTACATGCATTCATGTATTTCTCAGAGGGACAACTAAACAGATAAGTTCTTGATTTTACTAGAGCGCTTGAACATTATCATATTGTCCTTGTATTATCTTTGGTCTACAGTTCATCATCACTTGACTTACTTTTTTACTATCATCTGTGTTTCCCCATTCATGTTTTTCGTATATTCGTATATTCGTATTGTTTAATATTGACTGGAATTTTCCCAGGAAAGCTTCAGTGAATGTTAACTTCTATTAGATTTGCATGCTTATTTTACTAACTGAGGATCTGACTGATTATATTTTTTCTTTTGAGTCAGGGAATAAATGTTTCTTCAGTTAGTATTATAACCATATTTTGTGTGATTAGCAGTTTCGTCAAGTGAATTACGTCCTCTTTATTTACATAACCTACTTTCAGTACAGTTGACAATCGTTGTCGTGTGTGATCTAAAACTTCTTTGTCTACACGTTTGTCTAAGACGACTTGTCTTGTTATATTTTTGTAATGTAAATTCTTTTCTTTCTTTTACTCATTACTGAAGGTACTCAGAAACCTATTATCATGTCTACACTACAGGAATTCATTGATATTGGAAAAAGTTATGGAAAATCAGGGGCGGAACTACAAAGTTTTGCAGATACAAAATATGATGAATATTTATCGCGTCTGGAAAGAATGGAACAGCGCGAAATGACTAAACGAGCTGATGAGCTTAGGAGATTTGAATTAACCCAAGAAAGGGAATTGAAGGAAAAAGAAATATCCATGAAATTGGAATTAGAACGACTGACTATAGCTCAACAAGAAAAAGACAGAGAGCAGAAAGATAAGGAAATAGCTCAACGTGATAAAGAATTAGCTCAACAAGAAAAAGAAAGAGAATTTGAGAAGGAAAGAATGGCACAACGAGATAAGGAAATGGAATTTGAGAAGGAGAAAATGGAATTAAGGAGAATGGAACTTATGCAACTGGATCAAGCACATAAAAATGCCATGGAAATAGAAACATTAAAACTGCATGCAGAAAAAGAAAAAGCTTTAGAATTAGCTAAAGTGCAGTCTGAACAGACTAAGACTGCGGCTGCTACAAATATTTTTTATCCTAAGTTAAAAATGCCACATTTTGACCAGACTCGCGATTGTGTTGACTCTTTCCTATCTAGATTCATCATCAAGGTCACAGCTCTGAACATACCCAAGGAAAGATGGAGCAGTCTTTTACTTGATTTTTTTGACTGGTGACTCACTTAAATGTTTCATGAGTCTTGATGAGAAGAGCAGAAGCGATTTCGATGTCGTAAAAGAGGTATTACTAAGACGTTTCCAGTTAACTGAGTCTGGATTCAGAGATCGCTTTCATGCTGCTAAACCAAGCAAGGATGCAGATTTTGGTGAATTCATTGCATCTATTAAACATTTCCTTAGCAGATGGATTGATTTGTCAGGTATAAATAAAACATATGAAGGTGTTATAGATCTCATGCTGCGAGATAAAGTTTTATCCGCATGCAGCACTGAATTAGAAGCATTTTTACAGGAAAGACATCCTAATTCTATTGATGAGTATGAAAAACTCGGAAGACAGTATCAAACCGCACATCAGAATAAAGATCTTCATAGATCGACTATTCGAGATCCTATGCCTGTATGCGCGGTACAACATGATCACAGACCTCGATCGAAGAGCTTTGATGGACGTTGTCGTTCAGATTATTATCAATCCGACAGAGGTTTTTATAACTTCCGTCGTCATCGCTCTCCTTCGAATTCATATCGACGAGGTTATAGAGGATATTCACCTCATGATCGTGGGTATCACAGAGGCAGGGATTATGATGGTTCACATCAAAAAGGATACTATAAGCAGAGATCATCTTATGGTAGAGATGCCAGGAAGGATGACTCTACTGATTTTTATTATAGCAATAAAAAGTCAGTCAATAATAACAAAGGTAATGCCAGATCTCCGTCTAGAGACAAAAATAAACACAGACATGCAAATAGTTGCAGTGTTAAAAAGGAAAAAGGTAATGATGATAATGATCATGCGAACGCATGTATGGTAATGAATGATACATGTTATGAGTGTCAGTCGAAAAACAGATTAAAATCTACAATTACACTTGATTGTGGTCATTGTATGCCAACAATGTCGGCATGTGTAAATGTCGGTTATCTTACATTTCATCCCGGAATATTGGATGGTAAGGTAGTGAGAGTTTTACGGGACACAGGGTCTTCAACGATAGGCATTAAGCACTCGCTTATCGAGCCCTCTGCTTTTACAGGCAAATCAGTTAAGTGTGTCACATTTGGTGGGAATATAGAAACTTTCCCTGTGGCACGAGTATACATTGATACTCCTTTTTACACAGGCACTGTCTATGCCTGCGGCTTGAGAGCACCCATAACTGAAATTATAATAGGAAACATACCAGGAGTTAAAGATTGCACTCCTGAGGAGATTGCAATGTGGGTTGAATCTCACCCACAGGTGGCAAATGCTGTTGTAACAAGAGCACAACAGTTAGCTACGGATATGGCTACACCACCTTTTCCTATAATAGATACAATTATGTCTCAAGTTGGCACTGTTTCACCTTCTGTTTTTGCAGAAAAACAGAAGAGTGACCCAACTTTACAAGGATTGTTTAGCCGAGCAGAACAAAAAAACTATTAAATACACAAGAGGGGCTAAACAATGGTTCAAGATAAAGAAATCAATACTCACTAGATATTATGATGATGGCAAAACAATTATACATCAAGTGATAGTACCTAAAGAATACAGACCATTGGTCCTACAAACAGGTCATGACTCCCCTATGGCAGGGCATATGGGGATCAAAAGAACATTGTTTCGTGTTACGTCACAATTTTTATTGGCCTGGGGTTAATAAGGATACAAAGTTATACTGCAAATCATGTACAACATGCCAAGGTATAGCACGTAAGGGCAGGTTCCATACGGCACCCTTACAGATTACGGACGTGCCTGAGAGACCTTTCAAAAAGATAGCAGTAGATATAGTGGGTCCGTTATCAATTGTTTCAAATAATGGATTTCGTTATATTTTAACTTGCGTAGATCTTTGCACGCGTTGGCCAGAGGCCATACCGTTGAAAACCATCACAACTGCATCTGTGTCTGATGCATTATTTTCGATATTTTGTCGAATCGGTTTTCCGGAAGAGATTTTGTCAGATCAAGGATCACAATTTACTTCCAACATTATGAGGGATTTAGAATCCATGCTATCTGTTCACCACTCGTTTTGTAGTGCGTATAGGCCTCAATCAAACGGTGTGTGCGAGCGCTACAATAGCACTCTAAAACAGATGTTATCTAAGATAACTGAAGAATGCCCTCGTGAATGGGATCGGCTTCTGCCGGCGGCCCTCTTCGCTTTTCGTGAAGTGCCCCACGAGAGCACGGGGTGGTCTCCGTTCGAATTGGTTTATGGTTCGAATCCGCGCGGACCAATGATGATACTCAAAGATTTGTTGATTGGAGCATCAATTGATACAGCCACTCGAAACAGCTACGAGTTAGTGATTGATCTCCGACAACGAATCATCGATGCGTGCACTTATGCATCCCAGAGTATAAAATCAGCCACTCAACGATCACGATTATTACATAATCAAAAGAGAATATTAAGATCATTCAAACCAGGGGAAAAAGTTTGGTTGTTGCTACCTCATAACGATAACAAATTACTGATATCATGGCAAGGTCCATTTGATATTATCAAACAAGTCACAGATGTTGACTACTCGGTAAACGTTAGAGGAAAAATCAAAACCTTCCATGTCAACATGCTAAAATTAGCAGTTGAAAGACCACAGGAATTAATTCCTGTCATTAACTCTATTGATGATTCTTCACATCATACTGCTTCTTTTGCAGTTGTTCATGAAGAAGATACTACTTCGTCTATCCCTTTACAATTCCAACTACCTTCTTTGCAATCATCGGAATCTTGGAAAGACGTGACTATTTCTTCGTCACTATCTTCGTCACAACAAGATCAAGTTCGGGATATTCTCATTTCTTTCAATGATGTTCTCACCGACCTTCCAGGTCAGACATCGCTTATATCCCATGATATTACTCTTACTGATTATAAACCTATCAATGATGCGCCGCCTTCTTGGCGATCGTAAAGATGTCATCACGTACATCGATGACATCTGCCTATTTCATGACTCGTGGGAAGACCATATTGATGGTTTAACTTCCCTTCTACATACGTTACGTATGCATGGTTTGACTGTGCGACCTTCAAAGGTCCAAATAGGTTGTCAGGAAATTTCTTTTCTTGGTCACCGAATAGGTAACCACAAACTGTATCCTGACGACAATACAGTCAAAAGAATTCTTGAGATTTCTACCCCTTCTACTAAGAAACAAGTTAGAAGCCTTTTAGGCCTAATAAACTATTACCATAAGTTCATCCCGCATTTCGCACAACTATCTACACCTTTGTCCGCACTGTTGACCAAAGGTAGTCCTAATAAGGTACGTTGGGACAAAGATTGCGAAAGCGCTTTGGTAACAATTAAGAAATTATTTAGCAATGCACCTATTTTGTTATTACCGAATATACGTATTCCATTCATACTCCAATCAGATGTCTCGAGCTACTCCATGGGTGGTTGTTTGCTGCAATGTTACAAGGAAACACTCCATCCATGTTTCTATGTGTCGAGGAAACTGACTCCAGCTGAACAGAAGTATGCGACAGGTGAACGTGAGCTCCTGTCTATGGTCTGGTGCCTGGAGAAGCTGTCAAGATATCTCATCGGCACGCACTTTTACATTATGACAGACCATAGTCCTCTTACTTACATAACAGCTAGAACAATGCGTAACGCTAGAATACACCGATGGTATTTGTTAATTCAAGAATTTTCATTTACAATTCTGCCTATTGCTGGCTCAGACAATAACTTGACAGATCTTTTATCGCGCAACGTCTTTGAGAAGAAATTGAATTAACTCTTTAGTCACCATGTTGACAAGTGCTATTATTAATGTCATAAAATTTAATGTGTCTACTTAATGATTATCATAGTTATAAGTAGGTAGTACTAATATTGATATGTTCGGGAGACGGGCGTCTTCTCCATCACTATCATCCGTGCCACAAGTGTCACGTTTGGAAGTGAGGGGGATGATGTTGAGGATTGCTTCATGTATGCAGCATGGCGCATTCCTCAAATGTTTATATCTCCGCGACCGATGTCGATGATTGTTGCATGTGTGCAAGCATTTGAGTTTGGCCAACTCGGATTGCTGCACCATGGAACATCGCAATTGAATATGGTAACGATAGGTATGCATATCACTATGCATGACGCGTATGTCTTTGTAAGGTCACTCGACGTGTGGGCTTCGGCCCCAACGGCAGCGTATGGCATGTGTGGCCATTGCCACTTATATTGTGTGGTATAACCACTGGAAAGTGTGTGGCGTAGTCCACTTTTTAATTGTGTGGCTGGGAAGCCATTTGAGCAGTGTATTTCTTGAACCAAACGTAAGTCGTAGTAGGAATAACGCAGTTTGCATAATTATGGCAGATTAGCCTGGCGTGGTATGCCAAAGGAACATTATGTTACTAGCAATAGCGTAAGACTAGTATAGATGGATATTGTACAGCTAGCGGCAAGCGTAAGCCTAGTGTAACGGATATTAAACGACTAGCAGTAGACGTAAGCCTAGCATAATAAGTGTATTGCTGACTAGCAGGATAGTTAAGTCTAGTTAGCCTCTGAATTTATGCCAAAGGACATTGGCCGTTAAAAGGAACTGACCTCTAACCAGGACTCTAGATAGAGATTGTGAACATGTGCTTATGAAATAATGAGAACTCTTACAGATCGTACATGAATGTGATGTGATTTTTGTTCCCATGTAGTTGGTGTCTGCTCATGGTATGAAATAACTAATTAAATATTTTGAGTCGTCAAAATCACAGTGTTATCAACTATCGTATTCGGAGTTGAGTTAAATGCTATTCATCCTCAACTGATCATGACCAGTGATGATTAATGTCTTAACACGCTGCATCTCACACTGCCAATATAATTAATAAGACAAGAGACTAATACAGGTCAGTCAAGGGTCGAATTTAATATGAAACACATTCAGCACATAATGAATCACAAGGGTTAAAGCAGACATTATCGATACCAACGAACAGTATTACGGAATCCTACAAAAGTGATAAGAACCCGAGGGACTTTGACTCTATAAACTGAATACGAATATAATAACTTGGTCATCCTCAAATACTAGAAGTCATCGAAGCACCCAGAACATACTGGGATCCCGAGAAGCCCGTAACAATTGTCTATTGTTTTATATTCTGGAGTGTTTTTTGCTTTCTTTCTTTCTGCCATTTTATTCAAGATGTCATCTGTCATCCAAATTTGATTTTTCTTAGACTCCTTTTTAGGTAAATTTGCATTTGCTGATTGTATGCTTGTTTTTAAGCATTCCCATTTTGCGGTTGCTTTTTCTTCTGGGTTTTCTCTTCTATACTGTTCCATACTTTCTGTCAATAACTGTTGATATTTATTTTTGACATCGATTAAATATTTCTTCCTTTAACTCGTCTTTAAGTAGCTTCTAGTTCTAGTCTTATTTCAGAACAGGATATCTTTCAGATTTAATAATGTATTCCATTTTAGCAGCAGAAATTAACTTATTTAGCTGGCTACAAGGAAGTTAACATTTTCCATGTGAGACTTTGAGTAACAACAAAGGAAAGGCTTCACATTACAATAAAGAAATAGTCATGTTACGTAACATTCACAATATGGTTGAATTTTTTTTTTTTTTTATAGTTTGTTTTGTTTTATTATATTTATTAATTTAATTTTTTTGTTTGTTTTTGTACACAGGATAGAACATTAAATAGAGAAATAAAAATGTAGCTCAAGTTGGCTTATGCTGTCATTTACACCACTCTTTTTTTTTTGGGAAGGGGGGGGGGGCGGCAGCGTACAAATTTAAGCATGTGTATGCACGCTATAGCCCCATACTTTTCTTCTTCTTCTTCCTCGTTCGTCCTGAAAAGGACGTTGGTTGCGTTGTGTCTGTTTACAACGAAGCTGCGATATCTGCGCCTTTCGGCCGACACATCCGACTTCAGCACGGCATTATTTGGGACCGGGTTTGCCTTCCCATTTCGATCCCTACTCTCTCAGCCAGACTGCAGTGATGCATCTTGTTTCCAGGACCACCACTTGGAGGTGGAGTAGGGTCTTGGTCAGCTCTGGTTCGCTGACCCTGACGCAAGCAGTCAAGCTACGGGTCGCTGACTGCATTCATCTCTCTTGCTGCGTCTTCGGTCCTGCCCCATAAAGTTTCTGGGGGTTTCTGATGAAACAAACAAAGAATAGGAATTCTGCTGCTTCAGGCATGTCGTACAAGGCGACTGTGTGGCCGGGAGAGTGGACGGGAACGGCACCAAATCAAGTTAGATGTGACCGGGCTTGGTCACGGTGACAAATTAAGTCTAGTGTGACAGGGTGAGAATGGGGTGGAATCTTTTATCAATGTTCATCTGTTGTTTTACTGGCGACTGCCAGAGATGGTGATTACAGAATAGGAATTGGAACATAACCCAGGTGGTTCTTTTGGAGACTCGTAACTGTGTTTATGTTTTAGGCTGCATGATCGTCGAAAATATGGTAACATTCTTTTCTCAATTACCTGATGTAAACAAACGACACTTCCTACTGACGTTCAGGAAATAAGTTCAAGCTGGATTAAATATGAATGAACACCTTTATTAAGTGTCTGCACACTCTGACAACTTCATAATAGTTCATAAATACATGTGCTTCTGTGGTATACAAACCAGTCATCTCATGAAATGTCACTCAGCCATCGAACTTACAAGATGGTCCAAACCCCAAAATCACTGCCTCGCTCGTCTCGTGCCTAAAACCAACTCACTTAACCCCCTTTCTATCCAACCATCACTTCCGTCCTAACTACTGGGCAATTCTACCCCAAGTTCGATGACGTCATTCCTGAACACTTTAATTAAATCACTCATAGGATTTGTGACTAGTGTTATTACACTAACTAGACACGTTCAAATACTTAGTGTTTAATCTTGCTAAGTATTCTTACCCTAACTATAATTAAGTGGCAGCACCTTAGTGTTAATCCGACGTAACAGTCCGTACTGTCACAACTGATATAAAGATGTTTACAGGGGCTGGCAACTTCCCATTGCAACACAAACTGCTACACAGACAACAACTGCAAACGCATGTTATGCTTGATACAGGCTTCCAGCGAGTGGACCAGCTGGAGTAATGGCTCTCATGCTCCATAGAGAGTGGAAAGGAAAATTCATGAAGATAATGATGCGTGCTATGCCACAGTATTGCACATTACAATAACATTACATTGCACATTACAAATACGCATACCGACATAACTAAAACACATTTGTTTATGAATATAATATAACAGGATTAATGAAATGGCTGTCGTAAGTACGAGTGGTCGTAAGTCGCATATGTCGTAAGTCGAGGACAATCTGTATTTTAAATTTTAACAAAGTTTCACGCTAATGTGTCCACAGTCCTGCGAACTGCTCTCCAAGCTGTGTGTCTATGTAGCATCATGTCCTTTCTGTTGTGACTGTTGGTCCAGAGAGATGACGAAGGTTCCGCCTCAACGTATACATATACAGCATACGTGTCTGGAACAGCATCATGGACGACTTGACTCCACAAACAGTAATACTGACAGTATCAGAAGTTACAGGTGAGAAGCATGCTCGTACTGCCTTTGAATAAAAGAGAAAGAAAGAAAAAGATCCAAAGAAAAAAGACAGACAATAAAATGAGAAGAAAGACAGACAATAAAATGAGAAGAAAGACAGACAATAAAATGAGAAGAAAGACAATAAAATGAGAAGAAAGACAGACAATAAAATGAGAAGAAAGACAGACAATAAAATGATAAGAAAGACAGACAATAAAATGAGAAGAAAGACAGACAATAAAATGAGAAGAAAGACAATAAAATGAGAAGAAAGACAATAAAATGAGAAGCAAGATAGACGATAAAATGAGAAGAAAGACAGACAATAAAATGAGAAGAAAGACAGACAATAAAATGAGAAGAAAAACAGACAATAAAATGAGAAAAAAGACAGACAATAAAATGAGAAGAAAGACAGACAATAAAATGAGAAGAAAGACAGACATGTAGAGACCTCTTCTGTCTCTGTCTTTGCCATTTAAGAAGTACGGGACTACCACAGCGGTTGCTCATCTTGCAGGAAGCACGCGCCTAAGCCTTTCGTGTAGCGATGGCTTTATGTGACAGTGCCATAGTCATCTCGCCTGTTTTTCCACCGCCATTTTCTCGTTAAGTGGCAGCCATCTTTGTTTACATCTAAAAATAGCTACCTTAGTTGTGCCGATACGGATAGCAGCCACTCAGAAGAGAATCGTCCAGGCATATTAGGTTTACCATCGTTGTGCCGTAGTATTTTAAGTAAGTATATATTTAATTCTGTGGTGTTTATTTCGCGTCCGTTTGATATTATCCAAATCTATTCGAAAATGGCGTGGGTCCATGTTCAGGAAATATAACACGTGACCGGTACTAGAACTGGCATATTCAGTTATTACATTTGTGTAAATGAAATTTAATGCTTAAGTATCTCCATATTGTTTGGGGTCCAGGAAACCTTCCAGGAGCTTATGTAAATCCGACACGTAGTTGGTTTGAATAATATATGTAATTGTGGCGCGATTTAGACTGTTATATTTATTAACTACGGTGCGGATGCCGAAATAGTTTATTTTAGCGTGGCGAGTGCTGCAATTTATTATGTTACAGCTTACTAGAATAAAGTCCTGTGCTTTTTCAGTAATGTTAGACTGATTATGTGGTGTAAGTAATAGTAAGATCGGCTATAGCTAGTTGGTGTTAGCTTTCTTAGTTTCCTAGTCTTTTATACTGTGTAAAATCTCCATTGGTTATTTGTACCGCTTTATATAGCTTTGCTAAGCCATTATTTCTATAATAGTTAGTATTATAATGTAATGTTACTACAGAATGTACAACCACGCAGCTTAGCTGGGTGTTAGCGTGGCTGTATGCCGTTCTCGCAAGATGGCGTAACATAGAGCGCGTGGTATGAATGGGTACCTGTAGCTGATTGATCATGGCTGACTGTGGTGGGCGCTGTAGTGGATTTTGATGGTATTGTATGGTTGATGTCACTTAGTGTGATGTATGAGGTCAGCTGTGAAGGCTCCTGAGATAAATGTAGATGTGAATTACAGAAGGCCCTTCTTGCTACCACTTACGACCTCACACATATCTTTTTTTACTAATGAATGTGGCTACGTTAAAAATCTAGGGTACTGATATGTAATGTGTAGTGGTAATTTACACACACACACACACACACACACAGAGATTTAAGAAGTCTAATAATATTAATAAAATTTATAACACACTGAACTAACTCAGGCTATTTTAGTTTTTTACATTTAAATCTTTTGATAAATTTATTTTGTTCTGAACCAAATGTTTAGTTGGTCAGAACATAAGAAATATTATGGAGTCATAAATGGAATGCAAAATCATATGACATAATAAAATGGAAAATGTGTAATTAATTATTTCAAATGACTGGTTAATAGTAATTATATTAAGATAGTCACAGGAGAACTTATAACTAGATATGCTGTTGGGATGGTGTAATCACTCCCAGTCTATGACTGCCAAACATTGTTCGTTGACTTAAGGGATAAATATATATATATAGTTTAATTTCCCCAATGTCATGGCTTTATTAATGTTGAATTAGGGATAATTTAGTTGAAAATGTCGTTGGTGAAAGTCCAGCAGGCCAGATATAACTTATCTCGCCTGCGTCGATCCTGTACAAAAGTCTTGTGGCCCCACCTCTCCGTGCTGGGGGCAATAAACGGCTGCTCTGACACAATGATAGACTGCTCTGGTCCACACTTGTATATATTACTACAGCATTTGACTCCGCTTTGGTGCCAAATAGAAACTCACAGTTCTGAAACAAAAGTATTGGTCATGTGTCAGAACTCTACTTCCTGAACCACTTCTGCACACAACACTACACAACAACAAAACCACATAGACTGAGTCAGATCTCTCTGACCACACAGCACATCTTACCAAGTTGGTTTCACATAGTATTAGTTCCCCAAGACTACATTGCATCTGAGATATGTTCAATAGCTTCCTGCTATTAAATAAGATAGGTGATATGTTCCACTGATCTCAACACTAGATCCTTTTTTCATAGTTTCAATTAGGCGTGCCTATATATTTCCTTTGTATGTAGGTCTCTAGACCCTGATCTAGGGCTGGGGATCTAGAGCGAACACTTACTTGTCGTAATCATTTTTATGATATGGCAGTATCAATCACTCGAATTATTAAAATATACAGAATAAATATTGTTCATTCTTACCAGAATTCAGAATTGAGAACACAGTTAAAGTTTGCTAGCAAAACTCAGCTGAGCTGCTGGCCGTATGATGGCGTCCCACTATATAGTTATATTCGTATGGAATCAACACCATCAGGGATTCAAACTGCGTCTCTGAACAGACTTATGTCGAATGGCAAACTTTCACCTCTCTATCCCGCTACTATAAAATGCGTTGGCCAATCGCCGACTTCCCCCCTAACTTTCAAATTAACAACCAAAAGTCACTTCAGTCAAATCTCAGTCAAGTATGTATTACGGTCTGTTAGTCCGTCTGTCTCTACTTGTTTTTTCATAAAAACACACTTGGTTTTGCATGCATTTCCTACACGAATCTGCTGCCTAAGTTATTTTTAGCTACAATTCTCCACCACATTCCCTCTCTTTAATTACAGCTCGATTTTACGTTTGTAGACTCAAGGCCAAGATTTTGGTAACTTTTAGTGACATTGGGTTAACAGTGCATTCGCATGTATGATATGAACAATACAGTCTTTTGTCAATATCTTCTTTATTATCTATCCGTCTGTATAAATGAAAGCATATTATTTCTCTGCTCAAGATGGGCTATCAAACTAGATAGGTTTTATTTTCATAACTCTATTATTAAGAAAAAACATATTTTTTCTCAAGTTTAATTTTTGAAATTTGTTCGAGACCCTTCCCTCATGTGTTTTGCCGCGGCATTCAAATAAAGACCAAGTATCGAAACACGCCCAAGAAATGACTGTCTCGATCAAGAGCTAATGTCCGTTTCTTGTCCATTTCCTTACTTTATGTCAACTCGGGACGTGAATTTTTTTCTTTTCACCCCCACTTGCATCTTTTTGCCGTTCGAACTTCAAACACGTGTTCAGTCATATTTTTCCTTTTTTTTTGTCCTCCGTTCTCTCCCGTCTACAAAGGGTAAACGTTTCGTCTGCACTTCTAACTCGTTAGTTTTAAATGGCGGTGGGAAAGGCTGGTATGGGCGAGCATGTCTCCTAGTATCTTACGCATTATTTTTAACCCTACATTTCATCGTTAATTTTGGAGATATTTTAACGTTGTATCATGGTGACATCATCACACATGTCCCCACCTGAGAACATGCACTACGGCAAGTTCCAAAACCAGTGATACACATAGATAAAATTACTCCTCACGCCTGCCACTACTCTAATTTTGATCACAGGGGTGCCGACTGAGGAAATCTGCACCGACATTCAATGACCCTGGGATGTATTGGATAATAAACTGATAAGGTTGCAGTAATAAAGACCACCTCAACAGTCTTGCGTTTTCATGCTTAGCCTGAGATAAGAATACGAGGGGCTGATGATCCGTCTGGACCACAAAAGTCCTACCATACAGATAGATTTGAAACTTCTTTATTGCCCAGATTAACGCTAAACATTCCTTTTCGCTTGTGGAATATCCTTGTTCCGCTTTATTCAATTTGCCGCTTGCATAAGCGACTGGGTTCAGTTCCCCATCGGGTGAAGATGACCTCTGCAACAAGGCCGCCCCGAGGCCTACATTACTTGCATCTGTTCTCACCACAAAGTCCTGTGTCAAATCAGGCAATTTGAGAATAGGCTTGCTAGTGAGTTTTTCCTTTAATTCTTGGAAAGCTAATTCACATTGCGCAGTCCAAATAATTTTATCTGGAAGTCCCTTGCGAGTCAGATCAGTCAGAGGAGCACAAATAGAGTTAAAATTTTTTGATATATTTTTGATAAAATCCGCATAACGACACGAATGATCGCACGTCCTTTTTTGTTTGTGGTCTAGGTGCTCTCTGCAGTTTTTCCAAGTTCTTGGGATCAGGGGTCATGTTTCCATGATATACAGTGTGTCCCAAGAATTCCAACTCTTTGCATCCAATACAACATTTGGTTGGCCTAGCAGTTAAGTTCGCCTCCCTAAGCCTATCAAATAACATTTTTAGAGCGTCAATGTGTTCTTCAAATGTCTCTGTGGCGACGAGAATATCATCCATGAAATTCGTGATACATGGGTTATTCAGGGGATCCAACAATTTGCGCATCGTCCTTGAAAACACACTCGGAGCATTTTTCAGTCCGAATGGTAGCATATTGAATTCATAATGTCCATCCGAAGTGCTAAAAGCCAAATAAGGTCTCACTTCAGGCTTCACTGGAATCTGGTAATAGCCTTTACTAAGATCCACCTTTGAAAAGTATTTTGCCTTGTTTAATCTGGCAAATAACTGTTTTGTGTCTGGTAATGGATCCACTTGTCCTTCTGTGACAGCATTCAGTTTCCTGTAATCTATGCACAGTCTGTGTTCCCCAGACGGTTTTCTCAACAAAACGACACTGGAGCTAAAAGATGATTCACTGTGTGAAATAAACCCCTCCTTCAACAAATAATCTATTTCTTCCTTCAATGCCTTCTCCTTCGCGAACGGAATAGAATAGGCTCTCATACAGATTGGGTTTGAGTCTACCAGTTTCATGTCATACTGTAGCAAATTTGTATGTCCTGGTTTATCTGTTAATACATCTGTATGTTCCTCCAGAACCTGTTGAACTCTCTCCCTCTGATTTTTAGTCAGGTGCTTACTGACTTTTACTTGTGCCGCTGTTTCACAAGGATGTAATGGGTATTCATGCGAGGTGAGTGGTTCCTTTTGCATTTGAGTTGCGATAGCCAAGGTCAGTAAGGGGGTGCTTTCCTGGAGTGGTCTGTCCAGATACTTCTTTAAAAGGTTTACATGATAAACTTTCTCCTTCCCCTTTTTGTCAATTTTATAGTTTGTTCTAGACACCTTCTCTAGAACCGTATATGGACCTTGCCATCCAATTTGTAATTTATTCTGGCTGCCGGGTAGTAGAAGAAGCACCTTCTCTCCCACAGCTAGTTCTCTGTCCTTTGCCTTCCTATTAAAATATGCTGCATGTTTCTTCCTGGCTTGTTTCAAATTATCATTTGCCAGTTTCCATCCAGCTTTCAGACGAGTGGTCAGTTCGTTCACGTATTGATAAGATGAGGTAACAGTCTCTTCTGCCTTCTCATCTGTCCAGGTCCTTAATAGTGCTACATCTGGACCTTTAAATTTTTATCCTTATTTTTCATGGAACCCGTCTGGTCCCGTCCATTAGAAGCTTTATAATGAGGACTTTTCTTCCTAGAATCATCACTCACAAATCGACCACTACCAATTTTCTTCTTGGGTTTATCTCCCCACTTTAGATTGCTTGTGAGAGATCTTCGCTCTCTTTTAGTTTCATCCAGTTTATATAACTCTGACCGAGGGATTGTCAGTTTATTCTGGGGTAATTTTCTTCTTTGTACTCGTCGCATAGTGGCCATGTTAATCCATTCAAGTGAAGACTGGGTGTGAAAAGGGGGCTCCCATTCCACTTTGTCTACCTGAGTATAATAATTTTTCCTTCCAGGCCTAAGAGTGCCCCGTGGCGTTTCTAGGTCCTGCACATATTTTCCCTTTGTGGGTGTTCCCTCATAAATTACGCCACATGCTTCTACAAAGTTTTCAATATCGACATTTACGTCGGGCCAATAGTATTTTCGAGCAACTTTTTGGCAGATGGTACCGACTTTCTCATGGTCACCATCTTTTCCAACATGTAAGCTCCTTATTAAATTTGCCCTATATACCTTGGGAAGAACCAACTGTCCGTGACCAGTGGATCTAGTTCCTGTCTTCCTATATAGCAATCTGTCCTACATAAAATATTCTCCTTTGCTTGGAGGTGTGTGGCCTTTGGGCAATTTTTTAAAACATGGCTTGAGTGTCCTATCCTCAGCCTGCGCCTTCCTCATCTCCTCTGGATGAGCATTTATAGGTTCACCTTCTTCCTCCTTTTTCTGTGACCTGGTCTGCACTGTCGCCATGATCACAGGTCTCTCGGGATTCCCCAAGAAGACGTATCTACACCCCAATATCAGAGGGTAGATTGGTTCATCTATCACTGCTGCTCTGATTTCTCCCTCCACATAGCGAGTTTTCACCGTTATCCTTGCGATGGGAAGTGTCATGAGTGGTATGTCCTTAGTCGCCCCTTGTATTTCCACTGTTTCTGTGGTATACTGACTTGGGTCCACTAGGCTAGACTTCACAACTGAATCATAATCCAAACCTGTATCATAAAGGCACCTTATGGTGACCCCATTACAAATAACATCCTCACAAACTGGGGGGGTGATAAGGTTCCTGCTGTCCATTAGGATTAACCTTTAATCTTTGAGTCCCCGACTTCATTGCAGCAATGTTTGAAGGTTTCCTTCTACAAAATTCGGTGTTATGGTTATCTTTCTTGCACCATTTGCACCATCTTTTTCCTTGGTTAAACGGTTTTCTTTCATTGTATTTTTGGTCATTGAACTGTGAGTTTCTGTCTCGATAGTCATTTCTTGGCCGTTCAAAGTTTGTCCTGCCCTTATTACCCTGTTCTGTATTTTCAAATTTATTAAATGGCTGTGGAGCTTTAAAAGTTTCTATGTGCTTCTTTTTAGTGCCACTTACCTCTGCCTGGGCTGCCTGATACCTCTCAGCGACATTTAAAATCTCCCCCAACTTCTCTGCACCTTGTTCCATGAGAAATTTTCTCATGTCTGGAGCCATGGACTCTCTCAATTGCTCTATCATGATCATCTCTTTAAGATCTTGGGTCTTCCCCAGAGCAGTCCATTTCTCCAAATAGGTTTCCAGTCTGGCAGAGAATTGGTGGTATGTCTCCCCAGACAACAGTTTGGCATTTCTAAATTTCTTACGATAAAATTCACCATTTTTTTCGTACCTCAATAACAAAGCCTGCTTTAACATGTCATAATTGTCTTGGTCTTCTCTGTTCATTTTTGCGAAGACTTCATAAGAAGTACCTCTCAGTCCCTGTGATAACTTTAAACTCCACCTCTCTCTCTCTAACCCATATGTAGTAGCTAATAATTCAAAACGACTGAGGTACCCCTCGATGTCATCGTCTTTTTCAACAAAATGGTCTAAATGAAACCCCATAGCTGAGTTTGAGGCACCCTGACTAGCTGCAGCATCTGAGGCAAAAGGGCTGGCACCATTTTCAGGAGCCTGGCCTTGTAACTCCAGCTCCCTTAGTCGTAATTCGTGCTCCCTTTGCAACCTTCTATCTTCTGCCTCTAATGCTTTAGCCTCTTTGTCAGCCTCAATCTGCAGCCTCTTAGCCTCAGCCTCAATCTGCAGCCTCTTAGCCTCAGCCTCAATCTGCAGCCTCTTAATTTCTTTTTCAGCCTCTAACCTCTTCTCTTCAGCCAACCTTTCAGATTCTAATTTTCTTTCGGCCTCTTTTTCTAATCTTCTTTCTTCCCGTTCAATATACTTGTCACATTCAGCAGTTACATACTGAATTAAAACCTGACCATCCATTCCCATATCCTTCGCCGTTAGAACAGCAGCTGATCTGAACTTTGCTAGCTCAGCCATCACACAAATAACAATGATCAGGGTAAAATTCTAACCAATAAATAACTAAAGTAATTCTAATTACTATAGACTAAGGTAATTCTAATTAGCCAGTTAACTAATTAATTACCACTGGCTGTGAAGATTCACCAACTTTTATTTTCACTTTCAATTTTAAGGGACACTTTTAATTTTTACAATTTGTTCCCCTGATTTAATTCTCCCACCAGGAGATCCTAATATTACTGATAAGCTAATTATCCCTGGACAAGACCCCAATATATGTAGTGGATTGTGATGGTATTGTATGGTTGATGTCACTTAGTGTGATGTATGAGGTCAGCTGTGAAGGCTCCTGAGATAAATGTAGATGTGAATTACAGAAGGCCCTTCTTGCTACCACTTACGACCTCACACATATCTTTTTTTACTAATGAATGTGGCTACGTTAAAAATCTAGGGTACTGATATGTAATGTGTAGTGGTAATTTACACACACACACACACACACACACACACACACACACACACACACACACACACACACACACACACACACACACACACACACACACACACACACACACACACACACACACACACACACACACAGAGATTTAAGAAGTCTAATAATACTAATAAAATTTATAACACACTGAACTAACTCAGGCTATTTTAGTTTTTTACATTTAAATCTTTTGATAAATTTATTTTGTTCTGAACCAAATGTTTAGTTGGTCAGAACATAAGAAATATTATGGAGTCATAAATGGAATGCACAATCATATGACATAATAAAATGGAAAATGTGTAATTAATTATTTCAAATGACTGGTTAATAGTAATTATATTAAGATAGTCACAGGAGAACTTATAACTAGATATGCTGTTGGGATGGTGTAATCACTCCCAGTCTGTGACTGCCAAACATTGTTCGTTGACTTAAATGATAAATATATATAGTTTAATTTCCCAATGTCATGGCTTTATTAATGTTGAATTAGGGATAATTTAGTTGAAAATGTCGTTGGTGAAAGTCGAGCAGGCCAGATATAACTTATCTCGCCTGCGTCGATCCTGTACAAAAGTCTTGTGGCCCCACCTCTCCGTGCTGGGGGCAATAAACGGCTGCTCTGACACAATGATAGACTGCTCTGGTCCACACTTGTATATATTACTACAGCATTTGACTCCGCTTTGGTGCCAAATAGAAACTCACAGTTCTGAAACAAAAGTATTGGTCATGTGTCAGAACTCTACTTCCTGAACCACTTCTGCACACAACACTACACAACAACAACACCACATAGACTGAGTCAGATCTCTCTGACCACACAGCACATCTTACCAAGTTGGTTTCACATAGTATTAGTTCCCCAAGACTACATTGCATCTGAGATATGTTCAATAGCTTCCTGCTATTAAATAAGATAGGTGATATGTTCCACTGATCTCAACACTAGATCCTTTTTTCATAGTTTCAATTAGGCGTGCCTATATATTTCCTTTGTATGTAGGTCTCTAGACCCTGATCTAGGGCTGGGGATCTAGAGCGAACACTTACTTGTCGTAATCATTTTTATGATATGGCAGTATCAATCACTCGAATTATTAAAATATACAGAATAAATATTGTTCCAATCGAATTGAGAACACAGTTAAAGTTTGCTAGCAAAACTCAGCCCCCCCACTATATAGTTATATTCGTTGGAATCAACACCATCAAAAACTGCGTAACAGACAAATGGCCTTTCAAAAGTCACTTCAGTCAAATCTCAGTCAAGTATGTATTACGGTCTGTTAGTCCGTCTGTCTCTACTTGTTTTTTCATAAAAACACACTTGGTTTTGCATGCATTTCCTACACGAATCTGCTGCCTAAGTTATTTTTAGCTACAATTCTCCACCACATTCCCTCTCTTTAATTACAGCTCGATTTTACGTTTGTAGACTCAAGGCCAAGATTTTGGTAACTTTTAGTGACATTGGGTTAACAGTGCATTCGCATGTATGATATGAACAATACAGTCTTTTGTCAATATCTTCTTTATTATCTATCCGTCTGTATAAATGAAAGCATATTATTTCTCTGCTCAAGATGGGCTATCAAACTAGCTAGGTTTTATTTTCATAACTCTATTATTAAGAAAAAACATATTTTTTTCTCAAGTTTAATTTTTGAAATTTGTTCGAGACCCTTCCCTCATGTGTTTTGCCGCGGCATTCAAATAAAGACCAAGTATCGAAACACGCCCAAGAAATGACTGTCTCGATCAAGAGCTAATGTCCGTTTCTTGTCCATTTCCTTACTTTATGTCAACTCGGGACGTGAATTTTTTTCTTTTCACCCCCACTTGCGTCTTTTTGCCGTTCGAACTTCAAACACGTGTTCAGTCATATTTTTCCTTTTTTTTTTTGTCCTCCGTTCTCTCCCGTCTACAAAGGGTAAACGTTTCATCTGCACTTCTAACTCGTTAGTTTTAAATGGCGGTGGGAAAGGCTGGTATGGGCGAGCATGTCTCCTAGTATCTTACGCATTATTTTTAACCCTACATTTCATCGTTAATTTTGGAGATATTTTAACGTTGTATCATGGTGACATCATCACAGGCGCATGTTTTCTGAATGGTAAGTGTTATTATTTATGCTAATGATTTTCACTTAGACATTGTTTTTATATATTGTTTTTCAGAAAGTCTACGAACACTGTCTGGGTGTTCGGTAGTATTAAATGTTGATCTGTATAAAGCTTTGTGTTGCTTGAATTGCTAAGTCTGCTGCTGAGAGGGTTGCAAGCAGCCAATAATTGCAACCCCTGTCAAACGATCCTTAATAAATTTTCTTAGTGCATGGGTCTTGGGTGTGAGGTAGCCACATCGACATAAGTTCCCCTCAACCACACCTAGCCCCTGTCACATTTATATAGCAATCTTTGTACTTGATGAACTTATTAGCCACATACACAGCACGCGCGTTGATGGTCCTGTTGTTACATGCCTAAAGAAACAGGGGTCTAGTTTTTTTTTTCCCCTCCCTCAGTAACCCACAGGAATCCCACGGGGTTGAATGAAAATGACTTGCCCAATAAAACGTAGTCATTGAAGGTTCACAGACTGTGATTGCTTGACTAGTAGTCGCTACGTTTGTCTATTGATTCTTAATCAATTCAGTTCCACAACAAGTAGATTTGTTCATTCAATTATATTTTCAGTTCCTTCTTTTCGTTTTCTTTCTATCCTGTCTTCTTCTGCCTGGTTTTTGTCTTGTCCGTGATGCACTAGCATTGAGCATTTGCTCTTGGTGATTTTCATGCCATGGAGAGAAACTTTGCTGTTCTGATTAGTTGTTCCGGTCTGCTTTATAGGGTATTTTCACTGTGCCACGTGATCTTGAGAAACCAGCTACTGTGGTGGCTGCATGGTCCTTAATGGGCGAACAGGAAAAAGATAATGATGACGAATGGCAAGATTTTCATATGTGGCCATACGTAATCGCCTTTTAATTGCCGTGTGAAGATTTTCATATGGTCGTACAGCAATGAAAACTGCTTATGTTATTTGCACATTTGTTGCACGATCCATTTATGGTATGAAATTCCGGAGATCTTTCTGTAACATATATTTCTAATGACTGTATTTTTCTGTCGAAATCTGCTGTAAACGTCCAAGTGTCGCACGCATATGTGAATGTTGGAATTACAAGACAGCGCAGGAGTCAAAGTAGGGTTCCAAGAGACATAATTTTCGTTAAAGAAATGAGAGAACAAAATATTTATCCTACAATTGAACGAAGATGCAGCAATAGTGAATGCAGTCAGCGACCCATAGCTGTACTGCTTGCATCAGGAGCAGCGAACCAGAGCTGGTCAAGACCGCACTCCATCTCCACGTGGTGGTCCTGGAAACAGTCTGCAGCAGTGCAGTCTGGCTGAGCGAGTGCGGATCGCAATGGGAAGGCAAACCCGGTCCCTAAAAAATGCCGTGCTGAAGTCGGATGTGTCGACCGAAAGGTGCAGATATCACAGCTTAGGCATAAACAGACACAACGCAACCACCGTCCTTTTCAGGGCGAACGAAGAAGAAGAAGAAGAACGAAGGATCAAACAAATGAACTTCATTTTCAAAATATTTTCATTAAATTGTGATGCTATTAATTACAATGTAAGCATTTAATTCGTTTCATATTTTCAGCTCCCCGTAAAGCATAGGCTTACAATGAGAGGCGTTCTACCTTTTGAGGCCATAATGCATGATTGCATAATGTTTCAAATACTATTACTTGTTACAGAGAACGGATGGACTCGGAACACTCCAGGACTGACTCTGTATCGTCTGCAAGCGGCGCCAGTATTGAGAGCAAACGTCATGTTACACCCATTATTGACATGAGACCTATAGAGTTTTGGACAGCCAACAGGTATGTGACGTTAAATCTGCAGTGTTTGAAAGACAAATGGGTTCCTGGCATGAGAACTTCAGGGTTTTAAGCAGTGTTAAGGTTTTCCTAATATTCACTTTTAAGTGCCAAGCCGACTGGCTTATGCGACGACGCTGTCTCTATACACCTTCAAGTCATTTATTCATTAATTACTCTTTAACTTCTCAAGGAGCATCGGTCTTCAACAAACGCATGCCAAGTCTTCCTGTCCTGTGCCATCTGCTTGAGGTCTTTCTATATTGTGCCCATCCCTTGTGTTTCCTTCTCTAGTTCTCTTCTCCGTGTGTTTTCGGTCCCCCTTGACTTCTATTACCTTGGGGAAGCAGAATAAGGACTGTCGTGACATGTTATCAAAATATTTCCTCAGTTTGTGTTCTCACCATCGACAGCGTCTTCTTTTCATATTTTACCTTCAAAAACTTAGTACAGTTTATCAATCTTCCGACAGCAAACATATTCGTCAATTAAACCTATTGAGTTTAGATGCATTCAGTGTGGATTCCAGGATCTCCGCGGCAACAGGGAAAGTAGAGATACTTTGGTCTTTCAGGCGTGTCGTAAGACGTGACTGATATCATGGTATGCAAATAGCTGGCAGTCTGATTATGTTAAACAACTTGCTACAAAAACCAGCACAGCTAAAGGACAGGACGTGTTCTGACACTGGCTTCTCACAAGGGAATGAACTACAATGTTGACCCCATGCTCCTTAAGCAGCATATAAACAAGAAGACAAAGAGGTTGACCACTACTAACATGTTCCTGAAGAAACACCTACACAGTGTTAGACTGTGACCAGGTTTGTGACACGGAATCTGGGAGATTACCAAAACACGGATCTGGACAGGTCTCTGTTGAGTTATTTTAATAGAGGCTTTTAGGTATAAATTCTTGTATCTCCCTTTCTCTACAATTTTATTTCACTACAATTTTATTTCAATAGTGGATTTTAAATATAAATTACCGTTTCTCCCTTTCTCCATAATTTTATTTCATTAGTGACTTTAAGTATAAATTTATATACCTCCCGTTCTCCATAGTTTTATTTCAGTGGTGGCTTTTAAACATAAATACCCGTGTGTCCCTTTGTAATGTGCAATAATCATAATTTTCTTATCCTACAACTTTTCTCCTTAGCTTTCTTTTGTTTTAAAACATCATTTATCTAATCCTGTAATCATTATTCACTCCTTTCGTTCTCCGTGGAACTTAGAGTTACAACGATTGCTCTCTCCGATTCCTTTGTTTGGAAACAGCTTTCCAGCTGCCCGAGAGATCTCGTCTTCTTTCGTTGTCTGCTGTGTTTCATCACATTCTTATCGACCTACACACTCTTCGCTTTCGAATTTTTAGTCTCCTCACTGGTTTTTTCCCCATCTTCATGGCCATCATTCTAATCCTGAATAATCATCGTCTTATGATTCCACCAGAGAAAATGTTCAACCGCGATCTAAACGCCGACTGCCAAGCGAGAGCGAAATCAACGTGGAGAACTTCCAGAGAGAGCTTTATGACGTAGAGCACGAGGAGGAACCGTGTCTCACAGACGAAGAAAAATTGGCGCAGTTCCAGTTAGGGCAGCTACACTTTGGACTCCGATACGACGTGGCTACCAAGGTAAATCATAAAATATTCTATTGAGTTTATATTAAATTTATATTAAAGTTTATATTAAATTATAAAAGCTAGGTCATCAGTTGCTTTTTAATATTTACAGTTGTATTTAAAAAAAAAACAGCGTGTCGTCTTTTTTTTTTAAATATCTGAAGTCGGAGTGGCTACGAGGTATGGCGTCCGCCTCGAGTTCTAGAGGTAGCAGGTTCGATTCCCAGTTGAGGGAATATATTTTATGGAAATTTTTGTTCAGAACCAGTGGTCCTAATGTCATACCCCCCCCCCCCCCCCGGTCTCCTGGGTAGTGAGATCGGATACCTAACCTTCTCGGATAAGGGCGAAAAGATAGGATGTCCCCTGTGCAAGTTGCGTACTTTAAAAATCCCATGGCAGTTGGAAATCGTAAAGAGTAGGCCTATCAGGCCGGTGCCCTGGCAACATTTAAAAATTAGAAACCTACCTACCACAGAAATGTTTATAGAATGTGTGATTCCTATATACACACATTGGGATTCTTGCCGGTGCTACGGAGTTAGTGCACTGTGCTGAGATCCTCCGGAGCAGATCGGAGCACTGATGTAGTAGTCCGTGTGCAATGAAGATAGTCCTTAAAACCAAACCAAACCAAACTCTATATATATATATATATATATATATATATATATATATATATATATATATATATATATATATATATATATATATATATATATATATATATATATATATATATATATATATATATTTCAGCTGTATCAAATAGAATATAAACGATTTTGAAACCTAGGTAGTTCAATCAGTCAATCAATTTCAGCTCCATGTGGACCACATATCTTCAGAAAAATAATGCCAAGCCCCTCCTGTCTGGAGCTACCTGTTCCACGTTTTCTGTATCCCCTTCATGCCAGTCACAAGTTCTCTTCACCGTATCTTTTTTTTTTTTTTGGTTTAATTGGTCTCCCTCTCTCTATTACCGTAGTATTCCAGGAGAGGGACTACCTTGTGAAGCTATTAACTGGTTTTATTATTGTGTGTCCTATCCAATGCCTGTTTCCTTCCCACATACCTTATTCTGGTGATAGCATTACAAGGCAATTCTTATTCTGGAGTTCACAGAGAAACTGTCATAGGGGATGATAAAAAGAAACACATTGGTAAGGAACTGAAGAGAAAAATTAAAAGAATTTAAAGGACATGAAAACATCTTGACAGGATGGCAAAGGGCAGGAAGGTTTTGTATGAATTTTTGACGTCTTATGTTCTTTTCGGATCTGAAGGGTAATTTTTCTTGACTTTACTTATGTTTGAATATCGCCTTCATGATACCAAGTTCAACCACTTAGTTATAATTAGGGTAGACTTTGCGATTCCTGTCTTACAGGCTAAGTCGATTTTAGCCGTTAAAGTTCTAGTATTGAAAAGGACCCTTTGCAACTGCTGTATGACGTCATTCGCTCATTCATTATATGGTGGCCTCTGCATTCCATGTGTGTACTTGCTTCGCTGTGTCTGTGCTTATTTGTCTTATTTCCCTGTTCTCTCTATCTGTTAATGAAGGGTAATGTTGACGCTGATCATATAAAAACCACCCATGCTTATTTGCATTACAAAGTAATTTAAGAGGATGTATTAGCTGAAACTTGCATGCGGTTGGAAACCTCATCATGTGAAACAAATTGCCACATATACCACAATGGAAAAGCTTGTTAATACTTGGTGCAGCCTTTCTGTATGTGGGCCGGCTGCAGTGGTGGCTCTATGCCCTATAAGGAGCGCAAAGAAATATATAATGATGATGATTAACTGAAACAATAGTGCCTATTTCAATAGTAACTGTCCAGCATTTAAAATACAAACATATGTCTGATAATTAGCATTAAAATCGTTGTTATGTGGAATAGGTGCAGGTTTTTATTAGTTTACTGCCAGGGTAGATTGAGCGGTCGGACAATCAGGCAGTGCCAGAGGGCTCACAGCAATAGGGGGGCACACTCTCCTCTACCCTTCATCTAGCTTAATCAACTGTCAAGAAAACAATCCCTTCTTGCCCGGGGGTACAGTTCAGTGTCAGTCGGCCCCTGTTTACAGCATGGACCATGTCACGAGAGGTTAATTTATGTTGATGAGGAATAGATAAAAAGGTGTATCAGATGATACCAGGGTACACTTGCCAGATAAGAGTTCTGGTCTTATAAAAAATACCCCTGTCTCAGAAATGAGCACTTGTGTATAGTTGTCATAGGTATAGTCAGACTATAAAGTTATCTGGCCCTGATGGTAATAAGAAGTACCAGACACTTAGTCGTCTCCTCTCTACAACTATCATATGATATGTTATGTTATGTCTAGGGTAAATAATAAACAAAAGTAACTTCAAACAAAACTGGAATGAGTTACTTAAGGCTTTGATTACAATTAATTAATTTATTATATTTACAGTAATTTCTTCTTTTCTCTTTTGAAATAAAAATGATGGAATGCAATTCAAAGTGATGATGAAAATTTACAAAAAGAAATGTGTAACACACACAATTAATGTTTTACACACAGAGTGTCAATGACTCCTTCTTCTTGGGAAATGTCACTTTAAAAACAAAAGTAACTTAAACCTATACTGAAATTCATTGTTGCCTTGGCTGGCACTAACAGTTCTTGAATCACTGTTCTTAAACTTTTAAAATAGTCACTTTGGCGTAAGATACTGTCTTTATACATGTAGTGATCTTAACAGACTGCTATCATCATCTGAATTTTCTCTAAGTGTGGTGAACCATATATTTTGAGTCCAGTCCTTCTTGTGGACACTTATCTGTGTTGACTGCACCGAGCTGTCAATATTGAGTAGACAGTGGTTGGCAATTCCCATGCATCAGGGTTCCCAGACCTGATCTGAAGAATACTCTAGGGAATTGAATGCTTCTTTGGCTATCCCAGGTATACACAGTCTTCTGCCTTGCTGACAGTATGGTATGATATGACCCTCAATTCAGAATTATACACAGGGCATCAAAGGCCTGGCAGGCTGCACACACATAAAGATGGCAAAAGTGCTTGGTGGCGAGCTCTGTCTTCTGTGTTTGAAAATTAACGGTGAGTGTTTGGTCATCCGCTTCTGTCCTTTTTATACCTTCCGTCCTGCTATCGAGAGAGCACTGCTGTCATAGGTTATTCGTTCGCATTTTTCTCTGCAAAATTTGCTGAATCAAGCTGCGTGTGTGTTTTTGTCAAAACTTCCATTCATTCCTGTTCCTTTATCCTTCAACCGATTTCCTTCATCTTGGGCTTGTTACAACCGGCCGATTTAGAGCTGTCGGTCTGTGTTATTTTCTTTTATTACAGTTAATTCTATATTCTGCTATGGTGAACGATAATGTGCAGAACTCTGTGAGATTCATGTGTTTATGTCTTTAACCTCATTTATCTTGGGTTATACTGCACATAACAGGAAGATATAGGTATCTGAACGAAGCTTAGGCTCTCTAATATCTAACCTTGATGACATTATTATTGGCAATCCACCCGAATTTTCACAACTCCGATGGAAAGACAAACACTTGAGCACATTTTCGTCCATGTTACAGCTTCCAACCTCTAGGTAAATGGCTTGCGAAGCTCTCATTGGCTAAAAACAAACCTTTGCGTTACACATTGTAGACCGTGTTCGATTATGATATCGAGCCCATCGCATTATGCGACAGACCATCACTTGCTATGAATGAAAAACAGTTCACACGTGACCAGCCATATCTTGTAGGATAAGCCGTCAAAACAAATCTTTATATTAGTACAGTTAAATTACCCGTGTATTTATTGCAGGTGCTGGTGGTCAAAATTATCGAGGCACGTGATTTACCACCCCCTTATTGTATGGACGAGACCAAACAAGATATGGCCCATTCTAATCCCTACTGTAAAATCTCGTTGTTGCCCGACCAGAAAGCCTCACAGCAGACAACAGTTCAGAGAAAGACCCAGGAGCCTGTGTGGAACGAATACTTCAGCTTTGATATTGACTTTCAAGAATCCCAAGAGAGAATGCTGGAGATTCTCTTGAAGGACTTTGATAAGTTTTCCAGACATCGGCTCATCGGAAAAGTTTTTCTGCCTCTAAATTCAGTAAACTTGATCAAAGGAGGGCATATGTGGAAGCCGCTGTTACCTGGAAATAAAGTAAGTAACTTTGGCATGTACCGCAATTAAATTTAATATCTGTAATTGGGACATAAGAAAGAAGAATTTGCAATTAAGACATTTCAAAGTAATATTTGCAAGTATGACATTTTAAAATAACGCTTGCAAGTTTAACATTTAAAGGTAATATATGACAGTGTGCAGTGTTGTCGACTCGAGTCAATCGCTCGAACTCCAGTGGGACTTAAATCACCACAGCAACTCGACTCGAGACAAGGCGACTTGCGATTTAGGCATTAGCAACTCGACTTGAGACTTGCCAATTTTGGTGAAACAATTCGCCGTACTCATTCATAATACACTCTTTATTAAGTAGAAACAAAAATGCTCTTGTGTTAAGCGATATCACACACACACACATTACAAGAATACCGTTGTGCAAACACATTTAACTTCAAATAATCAGACGTAATTGGACACTGTTGCTAGACAAACATCTCGAGACACAGCGACCTCAGAACAATAATGTTCCTCGGCTATGTAAACATTACCATCTCGCCTTAGGGGAAAAATCTACCGCGCGTAATAATTGGCGGGGGAAAAACTAGAGCATAATTCCTTAACCTGTAAATTCGCTTAAGCTTGAGATTTAATGCTGATCAAGTGTATTATTCCATCAATTATGTTGTAAGCTGAGGGTGGGACAGTATGCTTGAGAAGATAATATTTCTAAAATGTAATACTGAAAAATAACTTTGGTCGAATAAAATGTGGGGCTAGTAGAGTCCAGGCCTCGACGTCTCTCCAACATTAATGGATGTGGATGCGAACACACAGCCTCCCACATCCAGAGTGTAGTGATCGTCACGGAAGCTGCTGTCCTGCACTGACAGTAAGCTTCTAGCATATGGCCTCGCCTGCGCTAACGTGTCCAAAGCAGCACCTTCAGATGGTGACCTTGTTCTCACAGAGTTTGCTATGAGGGCGACCGAGTGCCAAGCGGTATAACCCAATCGGGAGTAATTTGGAACCCCATAAGGTGCAGGCGCAATACCCACCGGCGAGTGGAACATGATATGGCCAGCACCAGGCCAAATCCCAAGCATGCGTTAAATTGCAGGTAGGTGAAGCTCGTAAGCTTTGGAAGGCAGTTCATCTAGGAGAAGGAACATTGATTTCAAACCACCTGCTGTCCAACAGAAATGCCTGCTGAAATCGAATGCACTGGGCTAAATGCTTAACGAAACAGTGCAACGTACTTCGCTTAATGATAACAAAAATAATGTCAGTAAATAAAACAGTAAAAGTACTATACTTTACTATTTTTCATTAATATTTGTTCTGATCGATGTGATTGTTCAATAAAGCTCAAATGTGACTATAAACAGTGTTAGATCTAAAATAAGACTCGACTCAGAATTCAACTTTCGACTCGACTTATAGCAAATGTTAGGGACCTGCGACTCGACTTGAAACTTATACCAAGAGATTGAAACTCGTTAGGAAAGACTTGACGACGACTCTGCAAGCATGATATTCAAAAGTAATATTTGCTTGTTTGACTTTTAAAAGTAATGTTTCGAAGTGTGATATTTAAAAAGAACCGTTGCAAGTAACCCCTTTATAACTAACTGTCCAAGTGAAACGTCTTGAAACAAATAAAAATTACGTTTGTAAGTATACCATTTAAAAGTAAAGTTTGCAAGAGTGAAATTTAAAAGTAAAATATTCAAGTATGACATTAAAATTACCACTTGCAACTATGACATTGAAAAAGAAATACATTATTATATATGCGGACTTCTAGTAACCAACATGTTAGTGTGGCACTGAAATAGAAACCTTCTGACGTACACGGACTTGTAGTGACCAACATGTCAGTGTGACACTGAAAAAGAAAACACTGTCTGACATACACAGACTTGTGGTGACCAACATGTCAGTATGACACTGACAAAGAGAACTGTCTGGCGTACAGACTTGTGGTGACCAACATGTCAGTATGATACTGACAAAAAAAAAAAAAAAAAACACTCTCTGACATACACAGAATTGTGGTGACCAACATGTCAGTGTGACATTTAGAAAGAAAATTATCAATTATAGACAGATTTGGGGGTGACCTGAATAGCAGAAGGACATTTACAAATAAAAGTATCTAATATAGACAAACATGTGGTGACCTATATGACCGTGATGTTTAGAAAATATGTTACGTGTCAGTGAACCATTAAAAACCTTCGTAATTTTCCACAAAATACAAAGGCAGAAAGAAAAGAAGAAAGAAAGAAAGAAAAAAAAATATGCCTATCAAGAGGGGCTTTGCGAAAAAAAAAAAAAAAAAAACCAGTTATCTGTCCACATTGCAACGTTGATAGAAACGAGATGATAGAATTATTCTTGAATCCTCATAGCAAGAGATACAGAGGAAGACTTGAAACACAAAGAGAAGTACATTGGAGACAGACTTAAAAGGAATACAGAAGACGTGTAAAAGACTTAAACTGATGGCACAGGACAAGCAGACTTGACATAAACTTGTTGAAGGTCTGTACCTCACCAGGAGCTGTAGGACACTGATGATAATAGAACGCTGTTTGTATGAGAACTGATGTTTAACTAACATTACTGTTATTTTAATTGTCTTCTGATCGTAATAGAGCGCTGTTTGGATGAGAACTGATGTTTAACTAACATTACTGTTATTCTAATTGTCTTCTGATCGTAATAGAACGCTGTTTGTACTCGTATGAGAACTGCTGTTTAACTAACATTACTGTTATTCTAATTGTCTTCTGATCGTAATAGAACGCTGTTTGTATGAAAACTGATGTTTAACTAACATTACTGTTATTCTAATCGTCTCCTGATCGTAACAGAACGCTGTTTGCATGAGAACTGCTGTTTAACTAACATTACTGTTATTCTAATTGTCTCCTGATCGGAATAGAGCGCTGTTTGTATGAGAACTGATGTTTAATTAATTACTGTTATTCTAATTGTCTCCTGATCGGAATAGAACGCTGTTTGTATGAGAGCTGATGTTTAACTAACATTACCGTTATTCTAATTGTCTCCTGATCGGAATAGAACGCTGTTTGTATGAGAACTGATGTTTAACTAACATTATGATAATGTTGATGATTTATGTACAAGTAATGGGAAAGCTAATGATAATGTTGATGATTTATGTACAAGTAAGGGAAAAGATAATGATAATGTTAAACATTTATAACACTTAAGGAAGGGAAACCCGAGGCCTGTAAACAGTAAATAAATATTAGACAAACATAAAGGTATGTTTATATTTATATAATGATAATGTTGATGATTTATGTACAAGGTAAAAGAAGATACGTTTTCAGTGACCACTTGTACTGGTGTTAACAAATACACTACAATAATAATAATAATCATAAATAAAACTATACATGTTCAATACATTGTTCACAACTTTGGTGAACGATATAATGAACGATTAATGACAACTGGGCATCCACTTTTATTGTATGGAACATTCTTGCATTTTTGTTTCTTTTTTGTTTTTAATTTATCTATCAAAGTAGAGCATATAATTTCGCTGGAAAAAACAACATAGATTTCCGTGAAAAACACATAAAAGCATAGAGAATACCAAAATAAATCAGACACAAAAATTAACTGGAATAACATAGGACCAGGTCTGATTACATGTACCCCAATGTGTTGTTTTATCTATTTTCGGTACTCAATACCGATCCACATAAACATTGACGTCTGAAAGTGTTTTGTCTCCACCAGGTTGAGGTCTAGAGTTTCAGATGTTTTTTTTTTTGTTTGTTTGTTTGTTCGGTTTTTGCCTTCTTCTGGCGAGGCGCGTTCCTTTCAACCTATGTGGTTATAGCAGAGCGCATTTACCATCGAAAAAAAAAAAAAACGCAAGTCAACTCTGTTGACTGCTAACCCGATCAGCGTTGATAGATACTAAGTCCTGAAGAAGACCAACATTATCTATCTGCTAGCACAAAGCCCTAAAAAGGACTCGCCACCTACGCCAACGCCCGAGCTAGTTTGTTAAGGTATAATAGTGAGTTTCAGATGTAGGGCTGCGGTTGTGAAATCAATTTGAAATACTTGAAGTAAAATATGGCGCTTAACATTGTGTTAATTCCTAAATATATGCATTTTAAATTTAATGTAAGCCAAATTTTATTACAGTAATATTTAATATCACACTAGTTTTGAACAGTATTTAATATTTTAAAAAAATATTTTATGGAATATTAATACATTTATTTACAATATTGTGAAAATAAGTTCCTTAGAAAAATTGATTCCCTTTTAAGTAAGCAGTAAATTCGTATTTCCCTGAAAATTGAAAATGTAACTAGGATATTCCATTTTATTCCCGCATCGTAGATTGGCCGTAATGAGTATCACATCCTTCTGTTTAATGCTTTGATAATACACTGATACGGGCTAATAATAATAACCACTTCAGTCTTAACTGACTATGGGAATGCGCCCCTGAGGTGACAGCCCTCAGCTGTTTATTTTCCTGGTGTTCCTTTCGACGTTTTATCCTCTCTTCTGCTTGTTATGTGAGCTTCTTATCGCCTAAACTGAGGTGGCGCCCAGATAGCATCACCACTTGGTGCGATCGGCAGCTTCATTCTGCCAGGTTGCTGGATTTATGTCCAGTCCCCTCATGTCTCTCTTGCAGACATCTTTGAATCTCAACTGTGGTCGCCAGTTCTTTTGCCATCTGCCAGTTGTCCACAGAAGATATCTTTCGGGATGCGACCATCTTCCATGCGGCGGACATGGCCAAGCCAGCGTAAGCTGCGCTGTGTAAGCAGTGTATACATGCTTTGAAGGCCAGCACGTGACACCACCTGGACATTTGTCCTCTCCAGGGCGCGAGCTTGGGCACAGTTATATAGAGATCAAGCTGTTACCCATGCGGCATGTTCCCCCTCTCCACGCAGCCGGTAGATCCAAAGGAACTGCAGTAGCCGATACAGTTTGGTATCAGCCACGTCGCAGGAGTTGCCAGAATAATGTCGAATCAACATTACACTGCCTTATTGACTCCGACTCCGGATTTTTCCCCAGGGTTTGCTCCCGAAGTCTTTCCCATAAATGGAGATTCCCGCTAGGTAGCGGTGGTTTGAATTCAGAGTTTTACATTCTTTTAGATAGGCTATCAACCAAGGATCACGAGCCCTATCTGCCCGAAGCTACTGGTTTTAAGGCGCCAGTGACTCGCCTTCGCCCCTTCTCCCGTCAGTGGAAACAGTTCCGCCGGGCTCAAATTGAGCCACACATGAAGGCCGGAACTAGGCTTGGTTGTCAGAGGCTGTTTGAGGCGCGTGCCATAGAAGTATTTATCTACAGTGAGAGCTTATCATCACTACAACTCCCGGCTATAACAACCTTTGGAACCAAAATTGTTTTTGATATGGTCTATTTCTTCTATATCTCTTGATTCTACCTTCCCACTTACAGCTCTGCCGTAAAGCTGCTCGATATACATTCTACTTTGCCTTCTATGGTTTGTAGTGCTGGCCCTTTCAAATACAAAACACCATTCCTAGCACGCTGTAAAGGCATCCACGGTGCATGGGGCTAGCGACCACATTATGCAAAAAAAAGTGGCTTCAGAACTCACCACAGCAAGGGCACATAAAGTGGGTTGGCATATGGTTCTTGCAAAAGAGCTAACTGCCTTAGTGATCACAGTAGATAGACAGAGAGGGAAATCGAAGGTAATGTGAACTGTTAATAAATAACGATAACAGGTAAATGATAGGTACTCCTAACAAACAAAGGAATGAATGAAGAAAAAAATTATAAAAAAGACAGAAAGAGGACTGAAGACAGCTGACAACCAAGAGAAGTGGCATGCACTCCGGAAATTCGATCCAGGTTCATCCGATTGAGGCCTCCCTGCGAGAGTGAACGTGTTACAACAGATAATCAGCTAAGCACCGCAAAAATAAGTGTGGAAACCTAGGAACGAGATGTGAGGAGAAGGTGCTGTCTTTGGGTAGGATACACAATGAAAATACTGGTTGACAACATTACATCCAAGTTTTCCAGAGCTCCCAAAGTTGATTGTCTTCTCCTAATCCATTTTTCTTATTTTTCCCAGTTTATTCTTCTGAGAAACCACGTCTATACTGCCTACAGTGATTTTTTTTCCTTCAAATGTTTGTTTAATGTTGTAGTGGTGTTGATGGTATTGTATGATGTTGATATTACTAAATGTAATTGTATGAGGCCAGCTGTGAAGGCTCCTGAGATAAAATGTAGTTGAGAATTGTCAGAAGGCCTTTCTTGCTACCACTACGACCTCACACTTAATTTTTTTTAATGAATGTGGCTACGTAAAGTGTCTAGGGTTATGATATGTAGTGTGGTGTAATAGGTTATAGATATACCCACAGATATTTAACAAGACTAATAATATTAATAAATGTTACAATACACTGAACTAACTCACGTGTGTAAAATTTTTGATAAAATTATATTACATTTATTTTGTTCTGGATCAATTTTTTAGGTTGACCAGAACTTAAAAGGATTTAGAAATTATGAAAGAAATGCATGGAATATTATATCATAAATGCAATAGTATACATATATATATGTACTATACTAGTAGTTTTATTAAAATGTTCTAGTAGTCATCTACTTGGGAGGATAGTTAATGTTTGTGCTGTTGGGGTGGCCTCATCACACCTGTCTATATTGACTACACAGTGTCCAGAAAATGGTGGGAATTTTTATGAGGGTATTAGTAACTAAACGGGGTTGGTGAATGTCCAGCAGACCAGAGGCTCACTCATCTTTTAGTTGTAGCTCTGGTGCTGAAATCTGGTGGTCCCACCTCTCTGTGCTGGCGGGCAATAATGGTGGTCTCTGTCACAAGTACTGCACAGATACACTCGAGTAAAGTCACCAACTGAATAGTCACGGCTTGGTTGACAACAGAAACTCGCAGCTCTGCAATCAAAGTATGGGCCATGTGTCAAAATCTATTCTCTACCCACGTCTGGACACAACACTGACACAACAACCACATCATCCAGACAGGTCAGATCTCTCTGACCAAACAGCACATTTACCATGGTGGTTTTACATCAGATAGATCCTCCCAGACTATAGATTCTGAAAAATATTTATTAGTTTTCTGCTCTAAAAGAGGATAGGTAATATGTTTCATTATTCTCAACACTTGATCTGTCTTGCATAATCCTTGTTGGAGTTTATGTACATTGTTGGTCCCTAGACCCTGACTAGGGCGGGGGGTCTAGAGCAAATCCCTACTTGTTTGTAAGGCTAGATTTCGATATGGCAGTATCAAATCACTCAAACATGAAACAATATTCAAAATATATAAGGAAATAATTTCAATCTTACCAGATTATGAATAAATAACACAGAACTGCTAGCAAAACTCAGCTGAGCTGCTGGCTATAGTATGGCGTCCCTAAATTTCTTACACTTTCTTTCATATGGAAATCACCACACTTTAAAATCTGTGTCTATCACTGAACAACTATTGAAGAATGGCCCCACTTTCGCGTCTGAGCGCTAATGATATGATTGTCTGTGGCCAATCACTGCCTAGGTTTATTTTAAATTCAAATTTCCTACCATAAAGTCATTTCAGTCATGCTTCAGTCAAGTATGGATGGTTATCTGTTAGTCTGTCCGTCTCTACTTGTGTTTCTACAAAATGTACTCGATTTTTGAACCAACCTTTCTCTCCCCTCCAAAATTTTGTCGTTAAAAGTTATTTTTAGACACAGCCACCACAAATATCCCTTCTCTTCCATACTACGTAGATTTGAACACCTGCGTTTCGAGGTCGTGTTTTTTTTGTGCAATTAGCGACACTTTTAGATTCAATACAGTCTGTCGATGATGTGAACAACACTGTCTTTTGTCATTATCTTCAATATTATCTATCCGTCTGTAAAAGTAAGAACATATTAGTTCACTGCTCAGAATAGGCCATCCGGCCAGCTAATTTTTATATTCCTAACATTAATATTAAGAAAAAAGTACTTTTTAAATTTTGTAATATTCCAAACATCTGCGTTTTAGCCGCTGAATTCAAATCAAGGGCTTGGTATTGCAAAAGCGTCCAATAAATGACTGTGGCGTATTATATCTAAGGTCCCTTCTGTCGAGTTGCTTACTTTTTATGTCAACTTGGGAAACGTGACTTTTCTCCGTTTCCCCCCCAATTGCGTCTCCTTAGCCTTTCTAGTCTCACGCAATCTTTCCAGTCATATTTTTTTTCCTTTTTGATCCGCCGTTCCCCTCCTGTTTAGCAAGTCAATTATTATGGAGGATGATGACCCGCGGTCTAGGCGATCATGTACTATTCGCAGCCTACGCATTATGTTTTTATCCTTAAATGTTATCTTTGGAGGGATTTTACCGTTGTATCTCTGTCAATTTCACTACACATCTCCCCACTTGAAAACATGCCTATGGCAAGTTCCAAAACCAGCGATACACATAGGTAAAATTACTCCTCACGTCTGCCACTACTCTAATTTTGATCACAGGGGTGCCGACTGAGGAAATCTGCACCGACATTCAATTTGCCTGGGATATATTGGATACTGAACTGATAAGGTTGAAGCAATAAAGACCACCTCAGCAATCTTGCGTTTCCATGCTTAGCCTGAGACAAGAACACGAGAGGCTGATGGTCCGTCTCCACCACAAATGTCCTACCATACAGATAGATTTGAAACTTCTTTATTGCCCAGATTAATGCTAAACATTCCTTTTCGCTTGTGGAGTATCCTTGTTCCGCCTTATTCAATTTGCGGCTTGCATAAGCGACTGGTTTCAGTTCCCCATCAGGTGAAGATGATCTTTGCAACAAAGCCCCTCCTAGTCCTACATTACTTGCATCGGTTCTTAAGACAAAGTCCTGTGTCAAATCAGGCAGTTTGAGAATAGGCTTGCTAGTGAGTTTTTCCTTTAACTCTTGGAACGCTAGTTCACATTGTGCAGTCCAAATAATTTTATCTGGAAGTCCCTTGCGAGTCAGATCAGTCAGAGGAGCACAAATAGCGTTAAAATTTTTGATGTATTTCTGATAAAATCCGCATAACGACACAAATGATCGCACGTCCTTTTTTGTTTGCGGCCTAGGTGCTCTCTGCAGTTTTTCCAAGTTCTTAGGATCAGGGGTCATATTACCCTGATATACAGTGTGTCCCAAGAATTCCAACTCTTTGCATCCAATACAACATTTTGTTGGCCTAGCAGTTAAATTCGCCTCCCGAAGTCTATCAAACAACATCTCCAGAGCTTCAATGTGTTCTTCAAATGTCTCGGTGGCGACGAGAATATCATCCATGAAATTCGTGATACATGGGTTATTCAGGGGATCCAACAATTTTCGCATCATCCTTGAAAACACACTCGGAGCATTTTTCAGTCCGAATGGTAGCATATTGAATTCATAATGTCCATCCGAAGTGCTAAAAGCCAAATAAGGTCTCACTTCAGGCTTCACTGGGATCTGGTAATAGCCTTTACTAAGATCCACTTTTGAAAAGTATTTTGCCTTGTTCAGTCTGGCAAATAACTGTTTTGTGTCTGGTAATGGATCCACTTGTCCTTCTGTGACAGCATTCAGTTTCCTGTAATCTATGCACAGTCTGTGTTCCCCAGACGGTTTTCTCAACAAAACGACACTAGAACTAAAAGATGATTCACTGTGCGAAATAATCCCCTCCTTCAACAAATACTCTATTTCTTCCTTCAATGCCTTCTCCTTCGCGAACGGAATAGAATAGGCTCTCATACAGATTGGGTTTGAGTCTACCAGTTTCATGTCATACTGTAGCAAATTTGTATGGCCTGGTTTATCTGTTAATACATCTGTATGTTCCTCCAGAACTTGCTGAACTCTCTCCCTCTGGTTTTTTAGTCAGGTGCTTACTGACTTTTACCTGTGCTGCTGTTTCACAAGGATGTAATGGGTATTCATGTGAGGTGAGTGGTTCTTTTTGCATCTGGGTTGCAATAGCCAAGGTCAATAAGGGGGTGCTTTCCTGGAGTGGTCTGTCCAGATACTTCTTTAACAGGTTTACATGATAAACTTTTTCCTTCCCCTTTTTGTCAATTTTATAGTTTGTTCTAGACACCTTCTCTAGAACCGTATATGGACCTTGCCAACCAATTTGTAATTTATTCTGGCTTCCGGGTAGTAGAAGCAGCACCTTCTCTCCGACTGCCAGTTCCCTGTCCTTTGCCTTCCTATTAAAATATGCTGCATGTTTCTTCCTGGCTTGCTTCAAATTATCATTTGCCAGTTTCCATCCAGCTTTCAAACGATTGGTCAGTTCGTTCACATATTGATAAGATGAGGTAACAGTCTCTTCCGCCTTCTCATCTGTCCAGGTCCTTAATAGGGCTACATCTGGATCTTTAATTTATCATACGTATTTTTCCTGGAACCCGTCAGGTCCCGTCCATTAGAAGCCCTATAGTGAGGACTTTTCTTCCTAGAATCATCACTCACAAATCGACCACTACCAATTTTTCTCTGGGGTTTGTCTCCCCACTTAAGATTGTTTCTGAGAGATCTTCGCTCTCTTGTCTGTTCTTCCAGTTTATATAAGTCTGACCGAGGGATTGTCATCCTATCCTGGGTAAAATTTCTTCTTTGTACTCTTCGCATAGTGGCCATGTTAATCCATTCAAGTGAAGACTGGGTGTGAAAAGGGGGCTCCCATTCCACTTTGTCTACCCGAGTATAATTAGTTTTCCTTTCAGGCCTAAAGTTGCCCCGTGGCGTTTCTAGGTCCTGCACATATTTTTCCTTTGTGGGTGTTCCCTCATGAAATACGCCACATGCTTCTACAAAGTTTTCAACATCGACATTTACGTCGGGCCAATAGTATCTTCGAGCAATCTTTTGGCAGATGGTACCGACTTTCTCATGGTCACCATCTTTTCCAACATGTAAGCTCCTTATTAAGTTTGCCCTATATATCTTGGGAAGAACTAACTGTCCGTGACCAGTGGATCTAGTTCCTGTCTTCCTGTATAATAGTTTGTTCTTCATGAAATATTCCCCCTTGCTCGGAGGTGTGTGGCATTTGGGCAATTTTTTAAAACAGGGCTTGAGTGTCCTATCCTCAGCCTGCGCCTTCCTCATCTCCTCTGGATGAGCGTTTATAGGTTCACCTTCTTCCTCCTTCTTCTGTGACCTGGTCTGCACTGTCGCCATGATCACAGGTTTCTCGGGATTCCCCAAGAAGACGTATCTACACCCCAATATCAGAGGGTAGATTGGTTCATCTATCACTGCTGCTCTGATTTCTCCTTCCACATAGCGAGTTTTCACCGTTATCCTTGCGATGGGAAGTGTCATGAGTGGTATGTCCTTAGTCGCCCCTTGTATTTCCACTGTTTCTGTGGTATACTGACTTGGGTCCACTAGGCTAGACTTCACAACTGAATCATAATCCAAACCTGTATCATAAAGGCACCTTATGGTGACCCCATTACAAATAACATCCTCACAAACTGGGGGGTGATAAGGTTTCTGTTGTCCCTTAGGATTAACCTTTAATCTTTGCGTCCCCGACTTCATTGCAGCAATGTTTGAAGGTTTCCTTCTACAAAATTCGGTGTTATGGTTATCCCTCTTGCACCATTTACACCATCTTTTCCCTTGGTTCAACGGTTTTCTTTCATTGAACTTTTGGTCATTGAACTGTGAGTTTCTGTCGCGATAGTCATTTCTTGGCCGCTCAAAGTTTGTCCTACCTTTATTTCCCTGCTCTCTATTATCAAATTTATTAAATTGCTGTGGAGCTTTAAAATTGTCTATGTGCTTCTTTTTAGCACCACTTACCTCTGCCTGAGCTGCCTGATACCTCTCAGCAACATTTAAAATTTCCCCCAACTTCTCTGCACCTTGTTCCATGAGAAATTTTCTCATGTCTGGAGCCATGGACTCTCTCAATTGCTCAATCATGATCATTTCCTTAAGATCTTGGGTCTTCCCCAGAGCCGTCCATTTCTCCAAATAGGTTTCTAGTCTGGCAGAGAATTGGTGGTAGGTCTCCCCAGACAACAGTTTGGCATTTCTAAATTTCTTACGATAAAATTCACCATTCTTCTCGTACCTTAATAACAAAGCCTGCTTTAACATGTCATAATTGTCTTGGTCTTCCCTGTTCATTTTGGCAAATACTTCATAAGAAGTACCTCTCAATCCCTGTGATAGCTTTAAGCTCCACCTCTCTCTCTCTAACCCATATGTAGTAGCTAATAACTCAAAACGTCCTAGGTACCCCTCTATGTCATCGTCTTTTTCAACAAAATGGTCTAAATGAAACCCCATAGCTGAGTTTGAGGCTCCCAGACTGGGCGTAGCATCTGAGGCAAAAGGGCTGGCACCATTTTCAGGAGCCTGGCCTTGTAATTCCAGCTCCCTTAGTCGTAATTCGTGCTCCCTCTGCAACCTTCTATCTTCTGCCTCCCTTTCGGCCTTTTTATCTTCTGCCTCCCTTTCGGCCTTTTTATCTTCTGCCTCCCTTTGCTGTCGTTTTTCTTCTGCCTCAATCTGCAGCCTCTTAGTCTCAGCCTCTAACTTCTTCTCTTCAACCAACCTGTCAGACTCCAATTTTCTTTCAGCCTCTTTTTCTAATCTCCTTTCTTCCCGTTCAATATATTTATCACATTCAGCCGTTACGTATTGAATTAAAATTTGACCATCCATTCCCATCTCCTTCGCGGTGAGCACAGCAGCTGATCTAAATTTTGCCAGCTCCGCCATACTTTTGAGACAATATAATAATATACAAGCTAAATCTCTAACCAGTAAATACACTAAGTACTTCTTATGACTATAGTCTAACTAATTCTAACTAACCAGTTAACTAATTAATTATTACTGGCTGTGAAGATTCACCAACTTTTATCTGCAGGGACACTTTTAATGTTAAAGGGAATTTTACAATTTATTTCCCTACTTTTATTTCTCCCACCAGGAGATCCTAATATTACTGTTGGGCTAATTATCCCCTGGACAAGCCCAATATATGTAGTGGTGTTGATGGTATTGTATGATGTTGATATTACTAAATGTAATTGTATGAGGCCAGCTGTGAAGGCTCCTGAGATAAAATGTAGTTGAGAATTGTCAGAAGGCCTTTCTTGCTACCACTACGACCTCACACTTAATTTTTTTTAATGAATGTGGCTACGTAAAGTGTCTAGGGTTATGATATGTAGTGTGGTGTAATAGGTTATAGATATACCCACAGATATTTAACAAGACTAATAATATTAATAAATGTTAAAATACACTGAACTAACTCACGTGTGTAAAATTTTTGATAAAATTATATTACATTTATTTTGTTCTGGATCAATTTTTTAGGTTGACCAGAACTTAAAAGGATTTAGAGATTATGAAAGAAATGCATGGAATATTATATCATAAATGCAATAGTGTACATATATATATGTACTATACTAGTAGTTTTATTAAAATGTTCTAGTAGTCATCTACTTGGGAGGATAGTTAATGTTTGTGCTGTTGGGGTGGCCTCATCACACCTGTCTATATTGACTACACAGTGTCCAGAAAATGGTGGGAATTTTTATGAGGGTATTAGTAACTAAACGGGGTTGGTGAATGTCCAGCAGACCAGAGGCTCACTCATCTTTTAGTTGTAGCTCTGGTGCTGAAATCTGGTGGTCCCACCTCTCTGTGCTGGCGGGCAATAATGGTGGTCTCTGTCACAAGTACTGCACAGATACACTCGAGTAAAGTCACCAACTGAATAGTCACGCTTGGTTGACAACAGAAACTCGCAGCTCTGCAATCAAAGTATGGGCCATGTGTCAAAATCTATTCTCTACCCACGTCTGGACACAACACTGACACAACAACCACATCATACAGACAGGTCAGATCTCTCTGACCAAACAGCACATTTACCATGGTGGTTTTACATCAGATAGATCCTCCCAGACTATAGATTCTGAAAAATATTTATTAGTTTTCTGCTCTAAAAGAGGATAGGTAATATGTTTCATTATTCTCAACACTTGATCTGTCTTGCATAATCCTTGTTGGAGTTTATGTACATTGTTGGTCCCTAGACCCTGACTAGGGCGGGGGGTCTAGAGCAAATCCCTACTTGTTTGTAAGGCTAGATTTCGATATGGCAGTATCAAATCACTCAAACATGAAACAATATTCAAAATATATAAGGAAATAATTTCAATCTTACCAGATTATGAATAAATAACACAGAACTGCTAGCAAAACTCAGCTGAGCTGCTGGCTATAGTATGGCGTCCCTAAATTTCTTACACTTTCTTTCATATGGAAATCACCACACTTTAAAATCTGTGTCTATCACTGAACAACTATTGAAGAATGGCCCCACTTTCGCGTCTGAGCGCTAATGATATGATTGTCTGTGGCCAATCACTGCCTAGGTTTATTTTAAATTCAAATTTCCTACCATAAAGTCATTTCAGTCATGCTTCAGTCAAGTATGGATGGTTATCTGTTAGTCTGTCCGTCTCTACTTGTGTTTCTACAAAATGTACTCGATTTTTGAACCAACCTTTCTCTCCCCTCCAAAATTTTGTCGTTAAAAGTTATTTTTAGACACAGCCACCACAAATATCCCTTCTCTTCCATACTACGTAGATTTGAACACCTGCGTTTCGAGGTCGTGTTTTTTTGTGCAATTAGCGACACTTTTAGATTCAATACAGTCTGTCGATGATGTGAACAACACTGTCTTTTGTCATTATCTTCAATATTATCTATCCGTCTGTAAAAGTAAGAACATATTAGTTCACTGCTCAGAATAGGCCATCCGGCCAGCTAATTTTTATATTCCTAACATTAATATTAAGAAAAAAGTACTTTTTAAATTTTGTAATATTCCAAACATCTGCGTTTTAGCCGCTGAATTCAAATCAAGGGCTTGGTATTGCAAAAGCGTCCAATAAATGACTGTGGCGTATTATATCTAAGGTCCCTTCTGTCGAGTTGCTTACTTTTTATGTCAACTTGGGAAACGTGACTTTTCTCCGTTTCCCCCCCAATTGCGTCTCCTTAGCCTTTCTAGTCTCACGCAATCTTTCCAGTCATATTTTTTTCCTTTTTGATCCGCCGTTCCCCCCCTGTTTAGCAAGTCAATTATTATGGAGGATGATGACCCGCGGTCTAGGCGATCATGTACTATTCGCAGCCTACGCATTATGTTTTTATCCTTAAATGTTATCTTTGGAGGGATTTTACCGTTGTATCTCTGTCAATTTCACTACAAATGTCCAGGACTCAATTCCATACAATAACATTGGTTCGATGTAACACTCCATAACCTGTCTTCTTGTGTTAATAGATGAGCGTGTATGGCGTCGTATGTTCCTATTTTATAGGATTTTGTTTTTCGCTCTGCATATTCTTAATTTTACTGATGGAATTTCCATCTGGTGTGATCATTATAAATCGGTGTCTGCGTAGAATAGAAGGAGTGAAATCGTATGACAAGATTACTAAAGTAGAACTCATGACACGAACCAGACAAGTGCCAGTAGAACAAGAACTGAGAAGAAGACAATGAAGATGGATAGGACACACACTGAGGAAGCTCGGTAATAGCATTACAAGGAAATCTTTGTTCTGGAATGCCCAGGAGAAGAGAAGCAGACGTAAGGCAATAAACACACGGAGAAGAGAGCTGAAGACAGATGAAAATGAGGAACACATGGAAAGACCTGGAGCTGATGGCACGTGACAGGAAGTTTTGGCAACAGTTCGTTGAAGGCCTTTGTTTCTTAGGAAGTTGAAGGATATTGATGATAATTATGATGATGATTGTGGCTAAGTATTTGAAACTGCTTTTTTTTGGGTCCCCAAACATTTTTTGGGGGGTTTATCATTATTCTGCATTTAGGCCATGCCGTTTTCTTGCAGATAACCATTTGTACTGTTCTCTTGCTGTTGGGTCTTAGTCCTTTTCTCGGAACTTTCTTTTACTACAATATCGAACATGTTATGTAGGTCTTTTTTGAAACATACAATTACTACGTTTAGTCCATTTTGCTTCATTATAGAGCTTTTAATACAAAGTTCAACCTGACTCGAGATAGACCCTTTCATATTTAAAAGGAGTATTTTGTAATTTATTCATGGTGCTTGGCCAATGTTAGCCCTGAAGAGGGCTGGTCCAGAAAAGGATCCCTAGCTGACTGTCTGGGTTAGTCTTTAGCTTTTTCCTACTATTGCGGCTTCTTCTGTCAGTTTCTGTGTCCATTTTCGCAAGTGTGTTATTGTTGTAGTTTTTTGCCTCATCTTCTGGCTAGTTTCTGGCAGTCCTGTAAAATTCTAATCCTTAGAATGACTACTATCTGAAATGTGGATTGTGGTGGGTTTTGATGTTAAGAAGGTTGGTGTGTAGTAAAGTTGTACTTGAGTGAGGTCAATCTGTGAAGGTCCCTGATGTAGACAATTGATAGCTGTGTTTCAGAGCACCTTGCTGATACCACCTACGATCTCACTCTAAGTTATATTTTGGCCTAGTATGATTGAGAGCTATGTTTAGTGTCTAGGGTAATGTAAGAGTGATGTTAAAGAACCGCAATACAAAAACATACACATACATATACTAATTACTATGATAAACTCAACTAACTCCAGTTTTTAAATTTTATATTTAGAATTTCTTTTGTTAAACTTTATTGGTCCTGAGCCTAAAGTTGTTTTGGTCAGGACTACCTCTCAATGAGAATCAATTTAGATAGAGAGATATATTTACATATATATATATATTTACATACAAAAGACAATATGTCCATAGTACATTGTCACAAATTTTCAATTTGATGTTAATTACTCTATTTTAACTAACTGGTACTTGGAGGCAGGTTGGGGATTGTCATCATCCGAAAGTTCTTTTGTTTCACTAGGATTGTTTATTTTATTCTTTGGGAGGAATGTTTATGTATACATGGGAGATTTTTCTTAGTCACTGATAAGTTGTCCCAGGCCAGATACTAAGACTTATCTGGGCCCTGGAATCACAGCAGTTGTAATTGGTTTGGCCAAACACCTCAGTCTCCTCTGGTCTTGAATTTCCTTACTATAAGCAGGTACCAGAGACTCTTAGAATTCGTGCAGAATTCCTCAGTCAGCAATTACCAGCACCAGCCAGCAGAAACCCCTGTAAATGCAAGTTATGTTTCTGTCTTAATATCAAACTAATTCCTCCAAAGTTAGATATAATAATACATTCAACATAAAGAACTTGGTCAGCTCTCTCTGACAAACCTAGCTTCTCCACTCTAGTTTGATGTAACAAATTGTACCAGTTTTCTTTTCTTTTCCCTAATGGCTGCTACGCCTCTGTCATTCCAGCAGTAATCTTTTCCATGCAATAAGATAGGTGTAATGTTCCTGTATGACCATCATATATATATATATATATATATATATATATATATATATATATATATATATATATATATATATATATATATATATATATATATATATATATATATATAGTCCTGTAGTTCTAAACTTCTTGGATAGTCCATTATATGATGGATCAACATCTAGGCCATGCCTACGTCTGCTATGGAACCATTTAATTACAATCTTTTTACATGGCCTTTTCTTACACCCAACCCTTGTTTAATTAAAAAGTCAATAAAATCAATCTTACCACATATCAAGGAAATATAAACAAGTAACGATGAATAGGCAATAGAATATGGCACACTTTCAGCACTACCCCTGTTCAGACTGCTTTCTGTTATTAGTATTTTAAACAAAGCACAAGTCTGCTCATCGCTGCTTGCTCCTCAGAATATTTTGAAAAAATGGCAGCGAGCAGCCTACTTTTCCTATAATGTAAAAGGCTTTGGCCAATGGGACCAAGCATCTCTTATTTTTGAATGAACTTTAAAAAAAATATCTCAAACCACTATGCGTTACTACTACCAACTATATTTGTATATTTAGGTCAGCCAATAATATTTCGCCTTGCTTTAAATACTATCCAATCCAATTCCCCGTACCTTCTTTCCCCAAAGTTGTTTTCAAAATATGCCATTAAAAAAAAAGCAGGCATGCCTTGTCCTGACAGTCTGTCGGATCCTCTATAGTATTATGGCTATAATTTGGTCATTTAGTGGACTATTTGTGTAATTGATAACATATTCTTGCTTTGCGCTGGCGTGGGTGAAGACGCCATTCTCTCCCAAATTTTTATTTCTATCCTATTTTAGACTTTATGCACTTTAATGTTATATTCTAATTTAGATATTGCATTTTGAATATCGTCACATGGATTCATGTGTGTTTTTGGTTTGTCCAAGTTTGATGTATAACTTTGGTGGCTACAGGTTGTGTCATCTTCCTTTGCTGCAACTGATTTAGGGTTTTTGTTGATTATAGTTGGCTGCCTCTAGGATTTCATTTACTTATTCTTCTATTGAAGACTGGCTACATAGTGACCTACCGCCACTTTCTAAACCTGGTAAAGACCTCACACATCTCAGCAGCTATAGAATTATCACACTGCAGAATGTCTAAAATAAACTACTAGAAAAGATAATAGCACGGAAAATAATCAATCACTTCGAAAATTCATATATCCTACCTGATATTCTCGGAAGCTATAGACCCATGAAAGTAACATGGGGTAACGCTAGAACTTTTGCTTATGATGTGTACGAGGGGTTCCAGGGTAATCGAGAAACAGTTGCTGTAGCAATGAACCTAGAGGATGCTTATAACAGTGTGAAACATCAATGAACCGTAATGGCTGACAGTGTTAACCCTTGGCTAACAAGACGGACAGCAGCTGTCTTAACTGAGAGATCAGTGACATTTTGCTTGGAAACATGGACATCAGATCCAATGCGCATTTTTCAGGGACTACCCCAGGTTCTCCACTATCACCGGTGGTGTTTAATATCTATATAGCAAAGGTAGCCATCATTCAGCCAGCTGGGTTGGGACGAACACTGACTTTTGCTGATGACATACTCATTTATAGAACTGGCTCTGACCGACAGGAAATGGTTAATAGCATACATGGGACACTACAGGTGGTGTTTAAATCGTGCGAGGAAACTGGCTTCAAAGTCAATCCGAACAAGATCTGCGTGATGTGGTGCTCCTTAAACACCTCCATAGGCAGTGGAGGCTCGTGACTGATGTATGGGGGTTCTGCTTCTTAAAGTTACATTAAATTGCCTTGGTTTTAAGACGTGTACACATAGATAGTAATAATAATAATAAGCAAGTTAAAAATACCACAAAAAATTAACTGGACACTTACCAGTAACAGACTTGGGTAATCTTGAAATTTTATTTAAAATAAAATTCATTCTTCGGTTTTTATTTGTTAAAAATAGATCAGTAACTTTTTTCACTCAAGTTTGGTGCATTGTTGACCAAGCTTTTCTCTATTGAAAGCATTGCTAGAGCATTTTGTCTTTCCTGATTCACAGTGCTCTTTAAAAATGTTTTTTTATTCTTTATAATGTCGAATGGCAGCGTTCGGACTCTGAAGTAGTCATCGGATTGGTCAAAAGAATTTTTAGGAGTTTTGTAATGACACCAAGAACTTCGGCTAGATTTCTTTTCTGAGATAAATTTCAGCAAATCAGTTAATTTGCAATAATTGTGTAGATCATACCTGCTATAGAGAACTTGTAATTCCGTCAGAAGTTTTTCTCTTTCAATCATGAGATACACCTCAGTAGTCTCCCTTGCCTCTTCCATGGTCAACGATCAAATCGGCACTCCTCTCTCCGCAGTTCCTTTGACTTGTTTTGTCACCTGTAAAAAATGCTTATTGGCATTGCCAATTTGGCAACCCACCGACTAGGCATAGACTCAACCACTGGAAACAAAATGTGGAACTGTCTAGAACACAGTTCTGCCTACGGTTAACTTTGAAAACGATTTTTTGTTTTTATTCGTTTACTATTGAAATGATTACTGGAAATAGAGTATGAGTGTATTATATGAGGGACCTGTTAATAACAAATATTCTTTGCGTTGCATTGTTCTTCACAAAATTTTATATAACTCCGTTGACTGTATATGTTGATTTTTTTTTTAAATGGGAGTTCTGCAGTTCCGCAGTGCCTGCCAACGAGTCGCCCCTGTTCACAGTGAAAACAGACCTTCCAGATATTACTCTTCTTCTTCTTCTTCCGTCCTTAGCCACCGACCGTCAAAGCAGTCAGTGGCCATTACGCCTAGTGGCGTCTTAGGGCAACAGCAGATAGGTTTTCTTTGCCATTGTTTCCCATCACGCCTATTGGCGTCTTTAGGGCAACGGCAAATCAATCCATTTGCTGTTGTTTCCGTAATCGAAGTGACTGGCAAACGGGTGATCAGCCCGTTGGAATATTACTCTTAATGGATAGAAAATTCAAAGGCAAGAAAAGTTGATATAACTTGGAGTTACTTATTCTGTCGAGGGCTATCGTATAAGTACCATATTGATCACATCATACAGAAATGCAAGAGAAGTCTGGCACCGTGAAAATAATGGCCGCAGCGCATCTGGAGCAGAGATTACTATTTCTTCAGTATCATCAGCTAGTCATATCGGGCGTTGATTATGGGCTGGGAATACTCACGTTGCCACTAACACAATGTGAACGACTAGAACGCATTAAGAATGAAGGCATGCGTATAGTCTTGGGCTGTACGCGAGATACACCCCATTGTGACAATGAGGTACATGCTTGGATTGCTGTCGATTACATCCAGATATGCGATGGCGCAAGCAAAAGCCTATATGCCAGTAACCACAGACAAACGGCACCCCCTGCATGGAAACATAGCTGCCATTAAGGGAGCAAGAATAAAGAGGGGGATGTCATGGATGGCACAGGCAGAGGCAACGATCAAGCAGATGACCACAGTTGAAAATATATTAAAAAGGGAAGAGTGGAGTAAGTCAGATGAGAACTGGATTAACTACAAGCTAATCATCATTAGCCTTGACAAGGAGTGTAGAACTTGAGGCAGTGGGAAGACAGAACTGGGAATGAATCACCTGATTAATAGTCATGCCGGGGATAATGATGCCATTGTGTATACTGATGGGTCTGTGATCCAAGGCGAGAAATCAGATTGGGGCGTCTCTGCTAGAGTAAAGGGCAGAATCGTCGCCGAACATAGCGGGGCTTACAAGATAACAACTTCCAGTATGAGAATGGAAGTAGAGGCAGCTACTGCAGCCTTAATGTGGCTAACTGAAACTTCATTAACAAAGGCAGTCATTGTGTCAGACTCTCAGTCCATGCATCGAAAGGTTCAAAATGATTGGCTACGGCATGAATGGAAAACATTCATAGAAGCTTCGAATGTGCAGGAGCTGGTGTGGATCTACTGTCCTGGTCATGCAGGTGTACACGGTAATGAGAGAGCTGGCAGACTAGCTTCAAGAGCACCCACAGTGGGGACACTGGATACGGATAAGGGAGAGATAATGAGAACAATTAATGATCGCCTGTTAGAGAATGACACTGCAATAGATGAATCAACAGGGTTAAGACTGTTGGAATTTGGCATCAAACGTAAAGCTAGCAAAGATGGACGTATGAGAGGATGCATCCGTCATGTACATAACCAGCGAGCTACAGGAAAAGTTAGCGTTCACACTCTTCGACACATACTGAGGGAGACTAATCACCTATGGGTTTTCCCGGAGTGCAATGATGTCGATTGTGTTCAACAATAACAATAAATATTGGTGGTTTCTTTCAACTACTGTTTTTGTGCCGTCCATTTATTTAATTCCTGCGGCTTGTCCTATTTCTGGTTGAATATTGGTGATAAATGTATTCCGGTAATTTGTAAAACTCATTCAATACCGTTTTATTTGTTAATATATATCTAGTGATAAATGTATCATAGTTTTATTTGTTGTGCAAGGCTTATTGTTGTTACAATCAGCTTAGGTCTATTTCAGATCCAATTTTAATATATTTTATACTATTTTATTGTTTCTTTTTTGTTGATAATGTTTTTATTCACTCTCTCTCTCTCTCTCTCTCTCTCTCTCTCTCTCTCTCTCTCTCTCTCTCTCTCTCCCCCCCCCTCCCTCCCACATTGAACAATTTTTCTAGTTAATGTTCTGGTAATGTCCCATGTCTAAATATAGCTTATTGATTTATCTCCATCGTTCGCCAGTAATTAAACTTAGGCTTGGGATTATACTGGAGAAACGTCACGCTGGTTGTATTACAAGGCACGCAATACACATTCTCAAAAATAATCTTTTTGCTTTACGATCCTTCCGGAGCTTGGATCGATCACTGCAGCTAGCCATCTTGCAGGAAGCCTGCACTAAGCAGTCACATGCTAATGCAACAGTGATTTCTGTGGTAATTTGTTTTACAAGATGAAGTTGCCATTGTCATGCACAACGTCATATTAGTTGCCTTGTACGACATGCATGAAGGTACAGTAGTCTTATCCTCTCTTTGTCTGTTCAGAGATCCCCTGGATCATCTAAGGACATTCTCAAGGAATAGAATAATCCTTATTGTCTGTTCTCCAAAGATCGCATTTATGCTTTAGATTTGTTAATCTAATATTCGCAATAGAAGTCAACTGAAAGAGCATCAGTACTATCTTCGTTTCAACAGATTATTAATTGGGCAGACAGATATGAGTCCATGTTAAGAGTAACGAACGAACGAACGACGAACTTTATGTTCAAAGAGCTGAGAATTGAGCACGCAGGCCCGTCTAATTTTCTGCTTTTCATTTCTCTCATACTTTTACTTCATTTCCCTCATACTTTTACTTCATTTCTCTCATACTTTTACTTCATTTCCCTCATACTTTTACTTCATTTCCCTCGTACTTTTACTTCATTTCTCTCATACTTTTACTTCATTTCTCTCGTACTTTTACTTCATTTCTCTCATACTTTTACTTCATTTCCCTCATACTTTTACTTCATTTCTCTCGTACTTTTACTTCATTTCTCTCATACTTTTACTTCATTTCTCTCATACTTTTACTTCATTTCTCTCGTACTTTTACTTCATTTCCCTCATACTTTTACTTCATTTCTCTCGTACTTTTACTTCATTTCCCTCATACTTTTACTTCATTTCTCTCGTACTTTTACTTCATTTCTCTCATACTTTTACTTCATTTCTCTCATACTTTTACTTCATTTCTCTCGTACTTTTACTTCATTTCCCTCATACTTTTACTTCATTTCTCTCGTACTTTTACTTCATTTCCCTCATACGTTTACTACATTTCTCTCGTACTTTTACTTCATTTCTCTCATACTTTTACTTCATTTCCCTCATACTTTTACTTCATTTCTCTCGTACTTTTACTTCATTTCTCTCATACTTTTACTTCATTTCCCTCATACTTTTACTTCATTTCCCTCATACTTTTACTACATTTCTCTCATACGTTTACTTCATTTCCCTCATACTTTTACTTCATTCTCTCATACTTTTACTTCATTTCTCTCGTACTTTTACTTCATTTCCCTCATACTTTTACTTCATTTCTCTCATACTTTTACTTCATTTCCCTCATACTTTTACTACATTTCTCTCATACCTTTACTTCATTTCCCTCATACTTTTACTTCATTCTCTCATACCTTTACTTCATTTCTCTCATACTTTTACTTCATTTCCCTCATACTTTTACTTCATTTCTCTCGTACTTTTACTTCATTTCTCTCATACTTTTACTTCATTTCTCTCATACTTTTACTTCATTTCTCTCATACTTTTACTTCATTTCTCTCATACTTTTACTTCATTTCTCTCGTACTTTTACTTCATTTCTCTCATACTTTTACTTCATTTCCCTCATACTTTTACTTTTACTTCATTTCTCTCATACATTTACTTCATTTCCCTCATACTTTTACTTCATTTCTCTCATACTTTTACTTCATTTCTCTCATACTTTTACTTCATTTCCCTCATACTTTTACTTCATTTCCCTCATACTTTTACTTCATTCTCTCATACTTTTACTTCATTTCTCTCGTACTTTTACTTCATTTCTCTCATACTTTTACTTCATTTCTCTCGTACTTTTACTTCATTTCTCTCATACTTTTACTTCATTTCTCTCGTACTTTTACTTCATTTCTCTCATACTTTTATTTTCTCTCACTTACTTTTACTTCATTTTCTCTCATACTTTTACTTCAATTTCTCTCATACTTTTACTTCATTTCCCTCGTACTTTTACTTCATTTCTCTCTTTCTCTCATACTTTTATTTCATTTCTCTCACACTTTTACTACATTTCTCTCATACTTTTACTACATTTCTCTCGTACTTTTACTTCATTTCCCTCATACTTTTACTTCATTTCTCTCGTACTTTTACTTCATTTCTCTCGTACTTTTACTTCATTTCCCTCATACTTTTACTTCATTTCTCTCATACTTTTACTTCATTTCTCTCATACTTTTACTTCATTTCTCTCGTACTTTTACTTCATTTCTCTCATACTTTTACTTCATTTCTCTCGTACTTTTACTTCATTTCTCTCGTACTTTTACTTCATTTCTCTCATACTTTTACTACATTTCTCTCGTACTTTTACTTCATTTCTCTCGTACTTTTACTTCATTTCCCTCATACTTTTACTTCATTTCTCTCGTACTTTTACTTCATTTCCCTCGTACTTTTACTACATTTCTCTCGTACTTTTACTTCATTTCTCTCGTACTTTTACTTCATTTCTCTCATACTTTTACTTCATTTCCCTCATACTTTTACTACATTTCTCTCATACTTTTACTTCATTTCTCTCGTACTTTTACTTCATTCTCTCATACTTTTACTTCATTTCTCTCATACCTTTACTTCATTTCTCTTGTACTTTTACTACATTTCTCTCGTACTTTTATTTCATTTCTCTCATACTTTTACTACATTTCTCTCGTACTTTTACTTCATTTCCCTCATAATTTTACTTCATTTCTCTCGTACTTTTACTTCATTTCTCTCGTACTTTTACTTCATTTCCCTCATACTTTTACTTCATTTCTCTCATACTTTTACTTCATTTCTCTCATACTTTTACTTCATTTCTCTCGTACTTTTACTTCATTTCTCTCATACTTTTACTTCATTTCTCTCGTACTTTTACTTCATTTCTCTCGTACTTTTACTTCATTTCTCTCATACTTTACTACATTTCTCTCGTACTTTTACTTCATTTCTCTCGTACTTTTACTTCATTTCCCTCATACTTTTACTTCATTTCTCTCGTACTTTTACTTCATTTCCCTCATACTTTTACTACATTTCTCTCGTACTTTTACTTCATTTCTCTCGTACTTTTACTTCATTTCTCTCATACTTTTACTTCATTTCCCTCATACTTTTACTACATTTCTCTCATACTTTTACTTCATTTCTCTCGTACTTTTACTTCATTCTCTCATACTTTTACTTCATTTCTCTCATACCTTTACTTCATTTCCCTCATACTTTTACTTCATTTCTCTCGTACTTTTACTTCATTTCTCTCGTACTTTTACTTCATTTCTCTCATACTTTTAATTCATTTGTCTCGTACTTTTACTTCATTTCTCTCATACTTTTACTACATTTCTCTCGTACTTTTACTTCATTTCTCTCGTACTTTTACTTCATTTCTCTCATACTTTTACTACATTTCTCTCATACTTTTACTTCATTCTCTCATACTTTTACTTCATTTCTCTCATACATTTACTTCATTTCTCTCATACGTTTCTACATTTCTCTCATACTTTTACTTCATTCTCTCATACTTTTACTTCATTTCTCTCATACATTTACTTCATTTCTCTCGTACTTTTACTACATTTCTCTCATACGTTTACTACATTTCTCTCATACTTTTACTTCATTTCTCTCATACTTTTACTTCATTTCTCTCATACCTTTACTTCATTTCTCTCATACTTTTACTTCATTTCTCTCGTACTTTTACTTCATTTCTCTCGTACTTTTACTTCATTTCTCTCATACTTTTACTTCATTTCTCTCGTACTTTTACTTCATTTCTCTCGTACTTTTACTTCATTTCTCTCATACTTTTACTTCATTTCTCTCATACTTTTACTTCATTTCTCTCGTACTTTTACTTTATTTCTCTCGTACTTTTACTTCATTTCTCTCATACTTTTACTTCATTTCCCTCATACTTTTACTACATTTCTCTCATACCTTAACTTCATTTCTCTCATACTTTTACTTCATTCTCTCATACTTTTACTTCATTTCCCTCATACTTTTACTACATTTCTCTCATACCTTTACTTCATTTCCCTCGTACTTTTACTTCATTTCTCTCATACTTTTACTTCATTTCCCTCGTACTTTTACTTCATTTCTCTCGTACTTTTACTTCATTTCCCTCATACTTTTACTTCATTTCTCTCATACTTTTACTTCATTTCCCTCATACTTTTACTACATTTCTCTCATACCTTTACTTCATTTCTCTCATACTTTTACTTCATTCTCTCATACTTTTACTTCATTTCTCTCGTACTTTTACTTCATTTCTCTCATACTTCTAATTCATTTCTCTCGTACTTTTACTTCATTTCTCTCGTACTTTTACTTCATTTCTCTCGTACTTTTACTTCATTTCTCTCATACTTTTACTACATTTCTCTCATACCTTTACTTCATTTCTCTCATACTTTTACTTCATTTCCCTCATACTTTTACTACATTTCTCTCATACTTTTACTTCATTTCTCTCATACTTTTACTTCATTTCTCTCGTACTTTTACTTCATTTCTCTCGTACTTTTACTTCATTTCTCTCGTACTTTTACTTCATTTCTCTCATACATTTACTTCATTTCTCTCATACTTTTACTTCATTTCCCTCATACTTTTACTACATTTCTCTCGTACTTTTACTTCATTTCTTTCGTACTTTTACTTCATTTCCCTCATACTTTTACTACATTTCTCTCATACTTTTACTTCATTCTCTCATACTTTTACTTCATTTCTCTCATACATTTACTTCATTTCTCTCGTACTTTTACTACATTTCTCTCATACTTTTACTACATTTCTCTCATACTTTTAGTTCATTCTCTCATACTTTTACTTCATTTCTCTCATACCATTACTTCATTTCTCTCATACTTTTAGTTCATTCTCTCATACTTTTACTTCATTTCTCTCATACCATTACTTCATTTCTCTCATACTTTTACTTCATTTCTCTCGTACTTTTACTTCATTTCTCTCATACATTTACTTCATTTCTCTCGTACTTTTACTTCATTTCTCTCATACTTTTACTTCATTTCTCTCGTACTTTTACTTCATTTCTCTCGTACTTTTACTTCATTTCTCTCGTACTTTTACTTCATTTCTCTCATACATTTACTTCATTTCTCTCATACTTTTACTTCATTTCCCTCATACTTTTACTACATTTCTCTCGTACTTTTACTTCATTTCTCTCGTACTTTTACTTCATTTCTCTCTTACTTTTACTTCATTTCCCTCATACTTTTACTTCATTTCCCTCATACTTTTACTTCATTTCTCTCGTACTTTTACTTCATTTCTCTCGTACTTTTACTTCATTTCTCTCATACTTTTACTTCATTTCTCTCGTACTTTTACTTCATTTCTCTCATACATTTACTTCATTTCTCTCATACTTTTACTTCATTTCTCTCGTACTTTTACTTCATTTCTCTCGTACTTTTACTTCATTTCTCTCGTATTTTTACTTCATTTCTCTCATACTTTTACTTCATTTCTCTCGTACTTTTACTTTATTTCTCTCATACTTTTACTTCATTTCACTCATACTTTTACTTTATTTCTCTCGTACTTTTACTTCATTTCTCTCGTACTTTTACTTCATTTCTCTCATACTTTTACTTCATTTCTCTCATACTTTTACTTCATTTCTCTCGTACTTTTACTTCATTTCTCTCATACTTTTACTTCATTTCTCTCGTACTTTTACTTCATTTCTCTCATACTTTTACTTCATTTCTCTCATACTTTTACTTCATTTCTCTCATACTTTTACTTCATTTCTCTCATACTTTTACTTCATTTCTCTCATACTTTTACTTCATTTCCCTCATACTTTTACTTCATTTCTCTCGTACTTTTACTTCATTTCTCTCGTACTTTTACTTCATTTCTCTCGTACTTTTACTTCATTTCTCTCATACATTTACTTCATTTCTCTCATACTTTTACTTCATTTCCCTCATACTTTTACTACATTTCTCTCGTACTTTTACTTCATTTCTTTCGTACTTTTACTTCATTTCCCTCATACTTTTACTACATTTCTCTCATACTTTTACTTCATTCTCTCATACTTTTACTTCATTTCTCTCATACATTTACTTCATTTCTCTCGTACTTTTACTACATTTCTCTCATACTTTTACTACATTTCTCTCATACTTTTAGTTCATTCTCTCATACTTTTACTTCATTTCTCTCATACCATTACTTCATTTCTCTCATACTTTTACTTCATTTCTCTCGTACTTTTACTTCATTTCTCTCGTACTTTTACTTCATTTCTCTCATACTTTTACTTCATTTCTCTCATACTTTTACTTCATTTCTCTCGTACTTTTACTTCATTTCTCTCATACTTTTACTTCATTCTCTCATACTTTTACTTCATTTCTCTCATACTTTTACTACATTTTTCTCATACTTTTACTTCATTCTCTCATATTTTTACTTCATTTCTCTCATACCTTTACTTCATTTCTCTCGTACTTTTATACTGAATTCATTTATTCTCACATGAAGAGAGGCAAACAGCAGAACTTGTGTTCCAAGAATGTCGACTCCACCAGAGGATCATATTGACATTATGGATTTCACCTGCCCAGTTGACGGGGAAAAACTGTGACCATGACAGAAGCCTGTGACAGATT